>NEWO01000005.1:3174330-3201395 GCA_003013225.1 Phalaenopsis aphrodite
GCCTGCTTCGTCTGGTCATATGTTGATATGTCCGGCTTATCTCTTGACATAGCAATTCATAAGTTAGCCAGCAATCCAGACGCAAAACCTATTAAACAAGCTCTATGAACGGTAAGACTTAAAATTGAAGAACAGATGATTGTTGAAACCAAGAAGCTCATTGAAGAAGACTTCATACGAGAAGAGAAGTATGCTTATTGGATAGCTAATATTGAGTCTGTGAAAAAGAACAGCTAAATTTGCATTTTTATTGATTTTCAAAATCTTAATAAGGTGTGTCCAAAGAATTATTTTCCACTACCTGTGACAGAATTGCTCGTGGACAATACTTCAAATTATGATAAGTCCTCCTTTATGTATAGATCATCCGAATATAATCAGATTAAAATGACACATGAAGATAAAAAACATACATCATTTAGAATGCCATTGGAATCTATTGCTATGCAGTCATATCATTAGGTTTAAAGAATGAAGGAGCAACATACTAAAGAGCTATGACTCATATATTTGATGACTTGATCCATCAGAAGGTAGAGTGTTATGTTGACGATCTAGTATCATGAGTAAAGTTTGTCGGGATCATTTGGAGGATTTGAGAATCATTTTTTAAAGAATTAGAAAATTTAATCACAGAATGAATCCTCTTAAATGTGTTTTTGGAGTATCCTCAAGAAAATTTCTTGGGTATATTGTACATCATAAATAAATTGAGATTGATCCATAGGAGTAATTAACCATAGGGACTTGCGCATATGGGAAAACTCGAACTCCAGATCAAAAAGTTCTAGCTAAACGAGAGTGAAATCTCTAGGTAGTGTCCTATCTACAATCAAATCCGTCTTCTGAAAATTCGACCCTCTAAAGCTCTCTCAACATAACAAGCTATAAAAAAATGCAGAGAGAACCCAAGGAGCAGTCATTAATTTTCAGAGCCCACACCTATATGGATTGATTGCTCCTAGAAATTTTTTCCAAAGATACTCTACATAAATATATTGCTATAGTGAATATTTAACAATGCCAAATTGACTTTCCCATAAACTGTTGAGAACACCAATCATAAAATAAGGGAGGAGAGAATAACTAATGTGTTTAGATCTGTGGCATCAAGTAAATAAAACTAACTAGTATAAGAACATTTAATCAAATTGATTTTTAATCTCCATGGTAGTCAAAACAATAACAATACAGATAGAGCTTTAAGCTTATATAACGATGCGAATGTGCTCCTAAGAGTAGACAAATCTCTTAGCAAACCAAAAAAATATTTTTTTTATTATTGCCACCTACATGATAATATTATCCAATTAAGCTTTTTGTGCCATTATATAAAGCAAATGAGAGGTGGCAAGGATACCAACTCTAATATTAGGCGCACTAGTAGCACTAAAGATTCAAACCAAAAAAATCTACCCTACTAAATTATCTCAAGCTTAGTATCACGGTAGAATTATAAATAGATATTGCATATATAAAATATTAAATATAAATCATAATAAAATTATATACAATACCCAAAACCCCAGCTAAGTCTATACCTGAAAGATTGAATGCGTTATGCTTTGCTACCATATCAACATGCCTCACCAATTCAAATTCCAAAACTTCAATAACGATACAACAAAACGTATTGATTTTAGAAAACATGGAATTCTCATCCATGGCACTTCTATATCAACATCATAAGATGATATCCCCTAGCATACAACAGAGCAATATAAAACCCAACACTCTCACAATTATATACACTGAAATAACATCAAACCATTACATCTAGTCATCTGAAAAGTAATGTAAATTACATAACATTATTAAATCTTACACATTGAAGCGGGATAAAAAAAATACTTACTATGAATCTAGTTAATCTGCATACGAGCAACTTTCTTACCTTTCAAAGAGTACGTAATGATATATGAAAGGTATTACACACTCAAGAAAGTGGTGAACTGGTTCAATTTTAAGATGACTTTGAAACATCAATATTTTTTCTCATCTTTAAAATAACAAGAATTTAAAAGTAAAGCCCTTTTATTAAAAATAACAAACAGTAATTTTTCATATTAAGGAAATATTTTCTAGACTATTCAAAGGTCTTCTCACAACCCAAGATTTTGTATAAAAATATTTTTCAAATCATTCAAGAACTTTTTCAAACCTCATATCACAAATAGTCGCATTTCATAATAGAGTATTAAAAGGCTAGAGATAAAAGGGCTGAAAGTAAACAATTGGCAAACCGATGTGTATTGGTTTGGTCGCCAGTCGTCTACATGCATTCTCGGAGTTCTCCACTCATTATTTCCACTATACTCTTTGTCTGCTATTGCAAGGTGGAGAAGCCTATTTCCATCACAGGGTAATGAATAAATCATACACCAACGTCTACTCTAAGAAAAAGCCAACTACTCCTAACCCTAAAGGCTAGATACATAGGATTTTAACTGATATTTTGAGATCACAATCTCCCATAAGAAACAAAGGCTCTCAATCAAAAGAAAGTTGGTTTTTGGTGTATCCTCACACTTTCTATTTCTAGAAAATCTCTTTAGGATTACAGATGGTGGCTTATGACTTCCCAACAAATTTTTCCTCTGTTTCATTATCGGGGATTCAGTATAGATTTTTATTCCAAGTGAATTGTTCATTATACCAAAACATAAGGCCATTTTAACAACATAGAAAATTTTACTAGTTGATCGTACAGTACAATCAAGATCATGAAGTACACAACGAAAATTACATCAGATTAACCATCCGAAATGTCATGTGATTTAATTGGATTTATTTAGGTATTTGATCCTATGCTACAATGCATATTATACCATATGATCAATTCAAATTTTAAATAGCTATAACTAAAGCAAATTGATTATATTAAATTGATTTAGATAATCAAGCAGATTACAGAGTATGATGTGCATCGTACAATACAATCAGCTCAAATTTGAAACCATGTAATTAATGCAAGTTGATTATGTTAATATTATGTTAAAGTAAAAAAAATTTAACAGTATGATAGATATCATACATCACAAAAATGAATGTATTATCAGATCAAATATTTCAGAAATTTTTGTTCTAGTTGACCGTATAGTGAGATCCATAATCACATGATGCTACGAGTTAATATTAATTTTCAATATTTATTGCTAAAATTTACCTATGCTCAACTCTCTTGTGTATATGAGCATTTGACGATCATCTTGACAATCTCAACACCTGTAAAATATGATTATACATGACTTAAGAAAAAAACAAACACATTTTATATCTTTGAAGCACCAATCTTGAAATAAATCAAGGCTAGCTTGAGTTGCTACGAGGATGAGCTTCCTTTAAGTTGAGTACATGCTTTTGAGCACCCTATTTTTATTATTTGCTCTTATAACTTCTATTTAAAATCTTAACTCTCATACCCATATGAATTTTATTAAAATATTGTTCGCACATACCAAATCATGTTTATAAAAATAAAAAAAAAAAAAAAAAACCAAACCGAAGGGGGTAAAAAAAAACTCTATTTCAAAAACAATTACACATAACAGGGTGACGGCTAACTTGGTAAATAACACTAAACTTTAAAAAAAAACTAAGCAACTTTTTCCAACTTATAATTCAAATGCATATCACTTGAATTTTCACATCATATGACAATATCAACGAACATACATCAAAGCACTATAAATCTTAGCACTCTTGTAGTTATATTCACCAAAGAAAACCTAACTACTACGAATATTCATTTCAAAAGGAAATTTAAACTACAAATGATGCATTATATAATCTCATTCATTACACAATTATATGTGATCACCAAATACCTGCGACTCATCTCGTTGACTTATAAGATCAGCAATTTTCTTATCCTTCAGAGATTACACTAGAAAACACCTTACTCGAAAAAATATAAAACATAATGAAGTGACCACTAAACTCATTACATAATCCTAAACTTACAAATACAAATAAAAAGACTAAGTTAAGCATGCCAGATAATCGATTGATATATAAAATAATCATAACTCAAGCATAGATAATCATGAAGATCGACAATTAAACATATCATTTATGAAGCAATAAAAGTATGTCAGCGAGATACAAGAGTCAATGATAATAATAATAATAATAATAATAATAATAATAATAATAATAATAATAATAATAATAATAATAAAGGTTTGTTTGGGGTTGTGCCACCTTTTTAAAAAGGTATTTGTAAAGTAATAGTGGAGAAAGCAACTTCTTGCAACACTACGGCAAGACTTATAATATACATATTTTTTTCAAAAAAGTCAGACAACAAGTTTCTTACAGTCACCACACTTTAATGGGTGAAGTTGAAAAAAAACAGCTTCCAACTCAAAATAGACCCTTAGTCATGCCAAACAATGTAATGCCAACAATTTTAGTATGCCATCATAATCAATGCACATAAAATGAAATGACCTCAATCTATGCATATACCCAACCAAAAGCCAATAATGAAGACTTGATCATCTATTCGTGAACCCGGTGGTTCCAATATGAGCTATGACCCATCGGTCTGTACTTAGAACCCAAATTAATAATTAACATACAATTTATACACATAAAAAATGCAAATAAGAAATGATTCTCATGCATTTCATTATCATTTCTCCATATCAATATTATATAAGGAAAAACATAACTGGAATTTAAGTTTGCTAAATCCTTCAAAACAGACATGAATGCAAAGTCCATATACAATTAAATTTGGACTAACACAACAGTTCAAATGTGCTCTTATTCATTGGTCTCAACTTCCCATTGCTCCATATACAACATTGTAGAAAATAATGTAAATCGAGTCAATGTTATTTGAATATCCACTAATACCTCATATTTTTTAGTTAATATTCTATCACACCAGAAGCGAAAAATTTGTATAAACCTTTTAAACCTACTTGCAAGCATATGTTAACCCATTCATTAATTATATATCTTGTATATAAAGATGAAGACATGTACCTAATTCCTGTCAAAATAAATTTGCTCATCCCTAAACTCACTCTACACCATAATCTTTCCAAAATTAAGAAATATTCGTATCATATAAGAAAAACAAAACAATAGACCCCAAAACATCCAGCCCTTCCATCCTATTCGGTTGAAAAAAAATTTCTTGATAAGGCGTACTTGTCTAGTATATGAATCACCAGTGTTCTCAGAATCAGTTCTCCATATAAGGATTAATTTTATCATCACATAAAAGCATATATAATCATTAAAATGTCACTTTTGTAACTAATGCAGAATTGAGATTGAATGTGATGTGCATAAACAGACTCATGTACAAAAGAAATGCTAAATGCAAACAATACAAGTTCTATGCGAATCATTCCATTAGTCACAAGTATCACAATATAATGTTTTTTTAGCCCATTCATGGAACATCCAGAAAGTAAGTTAGAATATCTTAAACCTCTATTCAATGGTATAACCTTCATTCAAAGTTTTAAAAAACTAAGATATAATCTGTTTTCTCAAATGAATATTTTATATCAACAAGTTCAATAAAATATCAACACCGAAGCAGCCTATAATTGGAGCCAATTACCATAAAAACAATGGGAAATTTACAAGAGCATCGATAAAAGTCATCAAAATCAACATCATCCGCAACGTAAACCTTCTAAATCCAACATAATTGGGCTTCAATAAGACGTTCATCTTTTCCATCCAAAATCATGAGAAAGAACAAATTTAGACAAAAAGAAAAATAATGTCGGACTTGCCAACTAAACCCTAATGTATCTTCCTACGCGCCGGCGGCTTCTGCGTACACAATTTGAACAAAAAGTAAACCTATAACCAATGAAAACATCAATGATCGGTTTGCTCGTTATGATATATATAGATCGACAGAAAGAGAGAGACGGGGAGAAAGAGGTCAGCTACCAGGGCGATAACGTGCACGGCCAAGAGCACCACTACGAATAGCAGCATCGATTCCAGGCCACTCGCTTCGCCACCCTCCATCGGCACCCAATCTCGTTCTTTGGCTGCAGATTGGATTTTAACTGAAGCAGGGTTATATAAATCTGGGCATTTGCAGACATCCGACATAGTATTTACGTATTCATATATAATATTTAAATTATTAATTTTGTTGAATTAATCTCTACTTTTCATGGATATATTAATAATATTAAAATGTTATAAAGGAGTGTGTTGATATTTATGTAAAATTTTTAAGATATTTTACAATTTTTTTATATTTACATAGCTAGCATTTAAATTTAAAAATTGATATTTATAACATTGAGTTGTTTCACATCATATTAAAAATATCACTAGCATTAACATTGCAAATGAGAAATACATATTTTCATACATAAATAAAATAATATAAACATAAAAATGAAAGTTTAAAATTTAGATATGTAAATATGTAAAAATTGTGTGATATTTATGCAAATCTTCTTTAATTGTAAGAGTAGTTTATATCATAGGTGTTAAATTTAATTTAAAATCAGGTAAACTATGGGGCTAATTTAAGAATTTATATGATTATGACATCTTTATTAAATATCTCAAATAATAATTACGTAATATTTTATAAAATTAGTTCACAAGTAAGAGTGGGGTAGCAAATTGAAAATCATAATATTGATAAATCTATATAAAAAATCTTACTAATCTCATAAACGACAGAGTTATTGTACATAAAGAGATCCATCGATCCATAAATAAAGAGCACAGTGATGACTAGCCTGCTACTAGGAGATCAAGAGGCTTACCAAACCAAGAGAGTGAATCCATACAAGCCAAGCCAATAAGGCCAAAAATCTGATCAGACTGCAAGATGGACAAAAAGACAATAGGGTGATCCAAGCATTAGTCGTTCGGCAATAAATGAGACAAAATAGCAGCCGTGTCACATGCTATAAAGAGAGTTGACTCAACACAATATCCTATCCTCCAGTAAATCCAATCCAATGGAAGATCCAGTTCCACAATTTTACCAACCATCATATTGATGTTGCAAAGACTTCTCATCAAAGATCAAGGATTGATAGTCAAGCTAGATCATTCGCTCAACCCCTGCCGTCTAAACTCAACTGAGCGAGTTGATCATGTTAACCCAAAGTCAGCTAAGCTCAGTCTGCCGAGCAAAAAAAGAAAGATGATAAACTCATACATATAAAATATCAGAAATACACTTATACGTGCCCCTTACAAACAGAGACAATAATATCATCATTTTACCATCTTCTATTTAAATAGGATAACTATTTTATGAATAAAACACGATGTTCATTCCTCTCTTTTACTTTTTCTCAATCTCTCTTTTCTTACACCTTATTCCTTCGACAGATTCACAGACAAATCAAGATTCAGTAGTAATTTTTGCCTATGCGATTACTGAGTACATACGTCATGTTATGTATGTAATTAAATTGTTCAATTTTAATTTATAGAAAAAGTTGACACCAAAATCATCTCTTACCCTTATTATGTTGCTTAAACCTACATTTGGAGTCCAACAAAAACAATATAATGGGGGCATTTACATACGCACCATGCAATTCCTATTTATTTACATATTTAATGCCAAAATTTTATTTTTAAAATTTATGTCACTCAAATGTTTTGTCACATAAGAAATAACATTATTTTAAGTTTTAAAAGGTGAAATACAATTTATAATGCATAGATAAAATGACATATATTGTAAAAATTAAAATTCAGGTGTTCGATACATAAATATATAGAAATTGAGTGGTGTTTTTGTAAATCTTCCTAATTCAACTAATATGGCTTCATGAGAGCTCCTTTCACCCCAAATAAAGGGTAGAATTCCCCAAAATAAATGTGGGGAAAGATTGAGAACTATTCAACAGACAATAATATGAATGAGATAATGAAAATTGAGTCAATTTTGTCATAACTTTATAGTTTAAATGAGCAGAGGTTTCTTTAAGGAAATTCGAGTCAAATACTTAGATCTGTCATAATTGTTGTTGACATCGTTTTTGCTTTGCTCTTGCTTTTGTTTTTGTTTGTTTGATCATGTTTAATTTGTTTTGTTTTTTTCTACTGTGTTGGTTTTCCTCTTTTTTATTGATTCTTGTGGTTCATTATCTGATATGATCCCTCTTTTTTGTTGGCTCTATTTTCTCTGGTTGGCTTCTTCTTTTTATCTTGAAGCATTTTTTTTAGTTCCTCAGTTTGGTTTCTTTTTGTTGTGTTTTTTTTATGGTTGTCTTATTTTTTGTGTTTGTTTTCTATCTTCTTTGGGTCTTGGGTTTTACTTTTAACATTTTTTTTTCCTTTTTCTATTGCATTTTTCTTTTTTAGATATTGTTTGTGTTTTCATTTTCTGTTCGGTCATGAGTTTTTTTTTTGCGGTTTTTTTGTTTTTTCTCTTTTTTTTTGTTAGTTATTGTATTGATTTATTGTATTTAAATATATTTTTTTTCTCATCTATTTTATTAGATTCATTAACTTGGATGAAAGCTTTTTCAAGAGCTCAAATAGTTTATCTAAAAGTAGCTGGGTTTTGTGTTGGCTAATTTTATGTGGTAATAGCTGCTTTAGTTTCTACTCCTTTATGTTAGATTGTTGTTTTAGACCTCATAAATATTACAAATATTAAACATGACTTAAATGACATAATAATGACATAGTACGAGCATATAAAAAATATATCATTAAATATAAATTATATGTGGATTCAAACAGCTCATTCAAATGACTCTAAAAAGAAAGACTAGCAATTAAGTATTATAATACAAAAAATATATATATCAAAAAACACTAAAAAAATTAACCGATACAACAATTGGACCGTCGATTCCAGTCTGTTCATGCTGATTCAATGCATGGGAGGTTTTGAGGCCATCCAGAACCAGCCCTCAAGTCGGTTCATGGTTGAAGCGGCGAGTACGATCCACTTTTCTACGAGTGTTTTTTTCTGTCCGGACTCCTGACGTAACACTACATGCGGCGTAGGTTATTCTTAAGTTATTTTTAGGTTATTTCTAGGTTATTTTCAATAATACCAAAATAATCCAGAAATAACCCGCGGTCTTTATTTTTAAGGTATTTCTGGATTATTTCAGTATTATTAAAAATAATCCAGAAATAACCTGAAAATAACTTAGAAATAGCTTGATCCGCACGTAGAACTACGTTAGGAGTCCGCACAAAATTTTTTTTCTTTTCTACACCATGGAAGTGATAAAAAACTTTTGATGTGATAAAAAATTTGGTGCTAAATTAGTAAATATGAAAGTTTATGAGTGAAATGAATAAATAATAAAAATTCAATGCTATGTGAATAAATACCTCTCTATTTTAAATGCTAATAATTATCCATCTTTTTTATTTTCGTTGAAAGTCAAAACTCTTGGAGCTCATTTATCCTTTGGACAAGATGATATACCCCGTCCGCCACGTCATCGGAGCCGAGAAATTTCAGGCCATCATGCACCCTCAATAAAGGCAGGAGCCACGTTGTATGAACTATGATGACTGCTCTGAAATTCTTGGTTATTTTTTTTCTTCTGAATTTTCTGTAATTTCTCAGCCACTGGGCGAGCCACCAAAAACGGTGCTATTTTTTCCCTCCTCCTTCCTTGCCTTTCTGTTTCGCTCTCCTCCTCCTCACGAAGTTAGGGTTTGTTGTCGCCGTTTTTTATTTGGTAGGTTTTTTGGTGTTTGGATCGCTAGGTGGATGAGGATGCGAGCTTAGATCACTTCATCCCGTGGGTTTATTGTGTTTTGATTGATTTGAAGTTGGAATTGGTTTGATTTTTGTGGGTTTAAATGGGTTATTTGAGCTCGGGGACGGCTGATTCTAATATAATCCAGTCCTTTGATTATCCCGTCAGCGGTGGGGGACTCAGGTACGCTGCTTCTCAGATTGATTTTAATTTCCTTAAATTTAATTTTGGAAGCAAGATTGTATATTCCGTGTTTGGATTGGGGTGGGAGTGAAAAAGTTTTGATGGAATATGTTTTACATGTTGAAATGGCGTGATTCTAATAGGATGACACTGATTACATTTGGGTTTCGCTTTTTTTTATATCTTTTTTTCTTTTATGAAGCAATTTGTTGGGAATATTCTGTCATCCAAAATTTGAAGGGGTGGAATTGTTGTGGATGTGGATTTTGCGTTGTTGCTAACGTCTTGATTTGATTGACAGTCATAATGGGAAGTTTAGTTTCGGATATGCGAGCTATCGGGGAAAGCGGCCATCAATGGAGGATTTTTATGAGACCAGAATTGATGGGGTTGACGGTGAGATTGTTGGTCTATTCGGGGTTTTTGACGGTGAGTTATTATTGTTATTATTATGACATTTTGGTCTGGAATCTCTTTTATTTGTTCTTGGACAGCATTCAATTTGTTGAAAGTTATTAACTTTTCGCTGGAATGTTCTCATTATATAAATTCCTTATTTCATGATTATGTCTCGCAATTCTGTGTTTTTTTTTTTTTTGACGGGTTTTCAGCAACTATGGATTTATTATTAAATTCCTGGCGCTGATGGTTTCTCTGTCTTACAAGTAGGTCATGGTGGTGCTAGAGCAGCTGAGTATGTGAAGCAGCACCTCTTCAGCAATTTGATCAAACACCCAAAGTTTAACACTGATATAAAGTCAGCCATAGGTTTGTTTTTTCCCTCTCTACTATTATCTACGTCGTCATCATCCTTTTTTTATGCTAAGTGAGATATACGTTATTTTATTTTATTTTATTCTTACATATAGATATATATATATTTTCCGTTACCTGAGTTTCTTGTCATCTTCATTGTTAATTGACTCAATATAATCACATTACTACCATAATACCCTTTAATATTGTTTTGGAAACAAGGGACTTAGAAACAGCCGGTGGGATTGTCATTCATGTTTTTCAGGAATTGCGGATTTTTAACCTTAGGATTGATTCCTTCTTTGTGGCAGTGACTATATGTGTAATCCTTAGGCTAGGGTTTGATGTATGCGATCAAAGTAGAAGTGATCCTGTTTTATGGAGTTTTTTATTGCTAACCACATACTTTCTTGACATCTGTGGTTATGGATCATTTGGGAAAGCTTTTGTGCCAGATGATCCTTGTGCTATGAGATTTTTTGATTTCTTCTTCTTCTTCTTCTTTTTCTTCTTCATGCATGGCTCTACTTAATGATTTTGGAAAGGACTTGAGCGCTCTGTTCTGCACCCCTCGGTTATGGCTGTTGTTCTTTGTCACAGGCTTGGTTGAGGCCAAACCTCATAACTCGTGGTTTCTCTTTGTGTTCACAAATTTTTTTTAAAACTTTTATGTTTAATTTGGCCTCACAATCCTTATGATTTATTGTTTTTTGGTGTTTATTGTCATTAAAATATATTCTATAGATTAATAGCCATAAATTTCAAGAACCAAAATTTGTAGAGTTTACTTCCAATTATCTAGTTGTATTCGGTGAATAAGGTTTTGACAAATGTCTTGGAGAAGACGACTACAAAAGGAATATGAACTAGTTGGAGTCACTCTTCATGAACAAAAGTTTCTTCTTCAAACTCAGATTAAGTAGAGCCATGCGTTTATTTTCTATGCGTGATGGTAAACCAACCAACTCACATTTAAAATAATTTAGTTTGATTATTTGTGATTTGAGAAATTTTAATGTTGTTGTGGATGATGAGGATTGCGCTTTATTGTTATTTTATTCTTTAATCTTTTGTTACAAACAATTCGTTTTTATTATGTTGTATGACAAGTATACCATAAGTTTAGAGGATGTGAGTATGTATATTTTTTGGGTTAATGGTTGTGGTTTTTAAGTTCAAGGGTGTTGATGAAAAGTAGAATAAAGGATTATTTGTGGTGGAGACATATACGACGTATAATAAGTGCTACCTCTAGAGCCAAATATATTGGTAGGCATAAAGCTTAATTTTTAAATATTCATTTTACTAAGAATAATAGAAGCACCTCTCTTAATATCCATTTTTAACACGCTAGTTTTATCCTTTAGTATTCATAGTGTCGAGGTTTAAGATCAAATCAAATCCTATCACTTATCAATATATAGAACTTTTTCTTAAAATATTATCTTTCACATAGTAAGATAGAAGTAATTCCCTTACAAACCAACTTTTGGACTAGCTACTTTATCATTTTCATTATTCCTAATATTTACTTTTATAGATTAAACATTTCTTTCCTATTTTGGTCATCTTTGTGGTTGATTAAAATATAATTAAATGGCATATTTTTACAAAGTTGGAGAGAAATGAAGGCACTTTTTACTTATACTCAATTAACGCAGAAGTTTTCTTTGACAATTCCTATCAGTTTTCATTGTATAGTTGATTATGTAGATTGCTGATCTGATAAGTTTTTTCTTGCTGCAGCTGATGCCTACAATGATACCGACTCTGAATTTCTGAGATCTGAAAATGGTCAAAGCCGAGATACTGGGTCAACAGCTTCAACTGCCATTCTCGTTGGCGATCGACTTCTGATTGCCAATGTTGGAGATTCCAGAGCTGTCATTTGTAGAGGAGGAAATGGTGAGGTTTAGTTGAATCTCCTTTTGTTATTTCCTATTCCATTCTAAATAAGAAAAATTGCTTTTGATGTGCCATAATGACACTTGGATAAGCTATATTGCTTCTTGGATGAAATTTAAATTCCATGGAAATTTGTTGAACTCTTGTGGAGTGAATATTTTAATTTTTTTAAGGTACAAGATACTACTGTACATGTTGAAGTCTAATTGCATTGATTAACCTATATATTTTTTTTCCCCTATATACAATTTATATACTCAAGTAAGGAGATAATAGTTAAACATTCCCTTGGAGGACTTCGTTAACAGTTTTTGAGTGCATACTTTCCTTTTATATTTTTTTGTTGTAGCTTTAATTGTTTATTGTGCACTCCATATTTGGAAACACGATACAAAATTTCCTCTTCTATTAACAGTTATTTTATAGATTAATTGTTTGGTAATAAAATATTTTTTAAGAATGGCACACAAAATGTTGTTATTTGTATCTTAAACCATTGTTATTGCTAACTTTCGCCTTGTTATGCCTTCTGCTTCTATATAGAGGCATATGATGCATTTCTTTTGCTTTTTAATTTTTTTCTCTCAGAAACACTGTTCATTCGTCTCTAACATGACCCATTTTTTGGCTCAGTTGATATGCGTGTACCTTTTGAAGGGAATGTTCAACATAGACTTCATTATTAGTTTTAGGTTAGAAAATTGCATTGAATTCAATGTCAGACTTGTTTTCTTCTTTAAGTTGATTTAGCATATCATTCGGATCCTATGACAACTTAAGTGAAATCCTACGCGTTTATTACTTGAGGTAAAAAAATAATGTTGTAGCCTAATTCGAAGAGTTAGAAAATTTAAATGCTTGTAATAAACACAGCAGAATCACAAGCTTTAATTAGGTATGGCACATGGATTCTCGTAACTGCAAGGAGGTCTTGTGATTAAAGATTGTAAGGAATATAGAGCCCACAAAAAAGATCAAAAGTCACGATTGATGGAATCGAACACATTAAGCCGTGCACGTGGAAATCAATGTCACAAAGAAATCATAAGATCCACTTAACTCAAAACAGAGACAACTCTTGCAACAACTTGCATTCTCTCTTCAATATGCCCAACTCGAGAAATTTGACTCCAAATAATTGTTCTTGTAGTTGATATAGATCAGGACATAGTTGTCGTAAAATCTGTGGATCAGCACTTCTTGACATGTATGCCTACTTTATTAGGTATTTTAGCTATCCATCATCCATTGCTCACAAGATTTATTTTCAATGATAGCTTTAATAATATGATTTGTATGAAAATTTGAGAATTATGTAAATGGACCTGAAGGAGACGAAAAAAAAAAAAAAATTTCTGGGCATTTATGGATGGTTCATGATAGAAATTCACATAATATACAATAGAGATAAACTAATATCGAAAATTCTTAAAATTTTAATTTATAAGCATTCAATCCAATGCTTTGCATGATTTTATGTGGTCTTGCTTCTCTAGAAGGTTGTTTCTTAAAGGCTTATCTCTTAAATGTCTCAGTAAATTAATGAACTATTATTTTTTTCATCTGGTTTGAATATATCTAATTTACAACTTTGGTGGACTTAATAATTTTCATCATTAGAAGTGAGCTTTTTGTGAATACTTACGTGCAAATTATGTACATGACTTACGAATAATGCACCATGATAGGATGCATGAATTACATTCTAAATTATTCAAATGCTTCATAATGAATAGTGATGACCACAATTTAATTAATTCTTAATGGTGGAGATGATGGAATTCAAAAATAAATAAAGTAAAACAAGCCCAAATATCATAAATATTGTTTATGATGAATTCTGCACTTTCAAAATTGACTTGCAAAATAGGGTTTTCAATTTTCAGTTTTGCTTGCAGGAGTCATTTTTAATAATTTTTTTTAAATGTTGATGCAATTTAATTATTTAGACTAAGTTTTATTTTTAATTAATTTTTGAATCAAGAAATTGATACTCGGAAATAAATTAATTTGTATACTTGGTGATGCAATCAATAAATAGTTCATCAGGAATTATGTTACCAAATTGCTGAATTGGTCAACCATAGTAGGCATGATTTGTTCACTTTCACATTCAGCATCATATTCATACTTTATTAGAAATGTAGATTTATAACTGATATCGTGCTCATTTTCTCTGTCAAACTCAAAATTTGGCTTTTATTCAAGTATTTATTTAGTTTAATGAACATGTTCTAAAAAAGGAGCATATTCATATCAACAAAAATAGATTTTGAATCATTTATTAATCATAGATCTTTATCATCTAATTTATCATCAAGAGAATGTTCATTAATTACAATATCTTCAAAAGATCAAATTCCATCATGCACTTTGTTTGTGTTTGATTATCAGCTTAGGGGACATGCTAAGGACTTTTTTAAAGATATTTGGCACATGTGTAGTAGATTCAATTGAGCACTTGTAAAATCTTCAACTTTAAATATTTATAGAAGGCCTAAAATAATAAATAAAAGCTTTATAATTAGCAGAATATATATTAAGATGTGAAATAAATTTGTCAGATTTGAATACAAAAGGATTCAAGATGAACTAAGTTTCAGCTTCACCTATAATATGCTTATCAATTTTAAAGTACCCACTGAACAGTATCAAATACAGTACATATAAGGAAAAGTATGCTGCATACATATAAGTTTTGAAGGAGTCTTTACTTTTGTTATGCACGGAAGGGCGGGTCAACTCTTCTGGATCTCCTAACAATGGAATAGGCTTGAATATCTTTGGTAATCTGACTCTAAATTTGACCTAACTGCGGAGCTATCTTTTATCAGAAAGATGCTGGCCAGAAATTGTTGCTTCGAAGAATACATTCAGCCATTCTGCTTTTGAATAATTTAATATTAAGTGGCATAATTAATAGTTTAGGGGCATCTGCAGTAATTATAAAGCTTCAGCTGAATAAAATCACACTTTGGGATAGCTTACTATTTTAAATTTGAATCCGTAGTGGCGGTGATCTTTAATCTCCGTAATGGTGTTACTATGTGTTGTTTATATTACATCGCACAAAATGCGTATATGGATGGAGTTTTTGTAAGATTTTCCAAATGTTTATCATTTTCATAGTATTTATTTTAATTAAATTTTGATCACAATGAGAAATGTTGCTAATTTTACGACAATATAATATTAATCATGTAGAAAATTCCTTCTATATAACATCTTCAAAAGATGTGTTTGAATATTCTTTAAGGCAAATATTTGACAATCCATTTTTATAAGCTATGAGAATATTTTAAAAAGCTTGTATTATCATAAATTTCTTGAAGAGATCATTTATCAACTATGAAAATCTTGTGAGATCTATGATTGATTTTAAAAGATCTGCAGTATTGCTTTGGATCTTATAATAAATTTGAGGTCTTCAAAATATTCCTTGTTACCACTCTAAATGAAATCTTGAAGGAAGGATTTGGTGTCTCACTACCATATATAAATAGAGAGGAGAAAGAGAAATGGGAGAGAAGCTTCTAACTGAGGAAACAAAGAATTTTTTCTTTTAAGACTTCGAAGGGGGTCTTCTGTTTCCTTAAGAAAAAGAAAGTGTTATTAGTTTCAATTTTATAAAATTGAGAATCTCTTAGCCATATCAAATAGATATTCTCATAGCAGAGAAAAGAAGAGAATAATTGTGAAATATTGTCTTCTTCTTCTTGTTTAACTCACATCTAGGTAACATGTGTCTACATTGTCTCAGTCATTGAAATCGAGAAAAATGTCTCCATCTTTATTTCCAACTTTATATGAAGAGAAATTCTTGATATACTCTCTTGTAATGCTTAGTAGAATCATTTGATCTTTACGCAAGCATGGATGCTAGGAGATTTGACCAAATGAAACCTATTTGTTTTATGTTTGTTCTCTCATCTTTATTTGTTTTTGTTGGAAGGTTTATTATTATCCCAACAACTATTATCTATGCTTTGTTTATAAAAATTTCAATTCTAACCTTGAAAGGCGAAAATATCAAAATCACTAGTTCCGATGGCCAGAACTTTGGGTTCTTCATGCATGCAAATAGAATACTTTGTACCAGAAAAAGCTTTATCAACCGCTCAACGTAGGCAAGCCAAATTCACTTGATTGGAAAGAGTGATAGTTGATGGATAGGCAAATTGTAGGAGTCATTTGCCCATCTTTTTCCATGATGTTGCCTTCAACATTCTCATAAGACCACTACAATAGACGTCATGATAGTGCTCGTGGATGCAAATAGAATACTATGTACTAGAAAAGCTTTATCAACCACTGAACTTAGCCAAGCCATATTCACTTGATTGGAAAGAGTGATAGTTGATGTATAGACAAATTATAGGAGTCATTTGCCCATCTCTAACCATGATATTTCCTTCAACATTCTCATAAGACCACTACAGTAGATGTCATGAAAGTGCTCTTTGATTTACTTGAAAAGCCCTTTGCAATTATCCACGTATATATAATGAGTAAGGATTTCAACCTTAGCATATTAGAAAGAGTTCTGGTCATCAATCTCATTGAGTTCAATTCAATCATGATATAATTGAACGCCATGAATATGAAGTTTGATGATAAGATTCCTGCCTTAAGCTTGCCCATCATCACCAAAAGGTTGGAAGGTGTTGGAACAACTGTTAGTAGTTTCTATGGATCGTTTACCATGAAGCTTAATAATTTAAGAAGTCTCCTCCTCGGTTAGGGCATTTGATGAAATGAGAAATGTAAAGCTATATCTTATATTTTAATTATTGACAACATGAGAAAGTCCCAATATTAGGGCAATAATAAAGAAAGAGGCATATAAAAATTTCGCCGTTAAAACTGATAGGTTAACAGGAGGAAGTTTCAAGAACATATGAGTTGATGCTGTTAATATTGTAAGCCTGTCACGTAATGAACGAGTGCATGATGAAGAAAGTTAAACAAGGTTAAAAAGTCAAAGAAAAAGATAATTCTTGTTGCTATGAAATGCATTTATGTTGTACTGATACTCAGTGCTGCAGTCCACTAGCAATATGGATATTAAATTTATATCTGATGAAATGTTACTGTACAAGCAATTATAGCTAAATGCTTATTGGTGATGTTGGGCCTTTGAAATTTGAATGGCATTGGAGATATGGTAATCGTGACAACAAAAGAAGATACTTTGAAGCTGAATAAATCAGGCACATTTTTGGCTCAAGGAAAAGTTTGGTCACCATCGAACTAGTAATGCAGAAAATGTCATGGTACCATTAAAGTTGAAACTTGAAAATGAAAGGTTTAAAGTTTCTCCGTTTCATAAAGAAATTTTCAAATTTAAACTTTGTTGAATCTAGATTGTATGAATTTTTTATTTTAGGAAAATAGAGGCAGGCCGGTTTCTCAAAACTTTGAAGAGATTTAAAGAGCAAAAAGTTAAAGTTGGCGCACAAAGTCATTTTTGGAACACCTTTGTTCCTTATAAGACGGTCATTTGTATTATGTCAACTACCAGGAAGGCATATATTTATTTTATTAAAAATACTAATGTGTCCTTATTTTTGTGATGGTGAATAGCCAGGCGGGAATGGAAATTAAAGACAGATTAAGTGTTTGCGACCACTACTACGAGTCATCAAAATTTAATAACTATTGCAGAATTGATGGGATTTCTGGTTAATTCTATAACAACATAATAGCTATGATGATAAATAATAGCCTCAATGAATGTGTAAGAAATATTAGAATGCATATAAGTTTTCCCACTGGCATCTGGGAAAATGTAGTAAATATAACAAATATATTTGATCAATTAAAAACCAGCAGTAGAATTCATTTTTGGGCTTTTTGAGAAAGTTTTGACAACCAATAAGGTATGTATGAACGGTTTTGTTTGCCTGTGTTATGCTTATTTTCGTCAGATTATTAGAGAAATCTTAAATCAAAATTCAGAAAGTATTACTTCATTAGATACAGTGATGATGAGTACTTAGCAAAAATATTATCTTTAATGAATTTGTATCATATAAACATAGGGCAAGCACTAATATAAACGATACTTAATTTGCACTAGAGGAGCCACCTTTTCCAAAGTGAAGACGATAAATACTATACAAATTTAAAGAGAAGCCGGGCCCAACACACTTGTGAACCATAGTCGAAAAAGTCACGAAGAACTTACAAGCTGACTAATCATTATTTTGTCTCTCTTCATTACTTGTTCACAAAGGCAAGAGTGCCTATGGGCTACGACTTCTCAGGCAAAGATTTTTATTAAGTGTGAACTTGTTAAGAAATGAGATAATCTCTTTCTAACAATACTACTTAAACACCGACCAAACTCATCAAAGCTAAGATTATAATGTAAATTGCAAATAAGAACTTACATAAACCAAAAAGTATAAGAGCTGTTCTAAAGGGACTTCCATTTAAATAAGGGGTATAATTTATCGAGATGTTTTCACCTATTGTTAAAATAACCACTATTCATGTAGTTTTGAGGATCGAAGCAATAAGATACATATATTTGAACATATGGTTGTTTAGAGAACTTTAATTTATAGTGATAAAGAGGAGATATTTTTATGATGCAACTCGAATGCTTTGTTTAACCTAGAAAGAAAATCTGTGTGCCAAATAAAAGCTTTATGGCTTAAAAAGGTTTTTTTTTTTTTTACTATAAAATTTTTGATGTGTTTTTCAATAGGATCAAATTTTCATTGAGAACATCAATCACAATTGTTATGCCAAAAGAATATGAATATATTGCATTATCTTGTTGTTGTGAAAACGAAAACGATTGACGATAAAACGAGAAATATAAACGGGAGAATCACATAGACACACAGATTTACATGGTTCGGCAAGTTGTCTATGTCCACGAGAGTTGCAAAGGATTTTATTTCTTGAAGAATCACACAGTACAAAATGGCTTGCCGCGATTCCCTCTCTCTTTCTCTATCTTCCTCTCTATTTTCGCCTTCTGCCTCCTAAGCTCTCGTGAATGCAAGCCTTTTGCGAGTTTTGAGTGGAGGAGAAGACTCAAAGAGGAAGAGACCGCCAAAACCGAAAGCTTTTCACGATTTTTGTGTTTCGCGAAAATGGGAGGGCGGGGGACTTAGGAGGAGGAGAGGCGGCAAGGGTTTAACAAACAAAAAGAATAAAGGAAATAAAATTCAAAAAATTTTCATGTGCCAATTAAAGGAAGTGGACCGGTCTCAACAATACTCAACATTTGTTATCATATGCAAATGACATGTTAATTATAATGGATGATATAAAGAAAAATCAACAATCTAAATAGATAACTGTCCATGTAGTTTGATATGAAAGTTATAGAAGAAACCAAAGACATTCTCTAAATGAGAATAGATTACACTAAGAGCACACATACATTAAGTTTGTTAACAAAGGTTTTAGATGTGTTCAACATGACAAAGTTGAAGGATGTCAGTTCTTCTCTTGCTGGCTACTTCAGATTGTCATAAACTACAGAGGATATTGTGCACATGAACAAAGTCTCTTATGTCTCAGCTATTAGATTTCTTATGTATGTAATGAGCTAGACAAACTTAGATATTGCACAAGTAATGGGAGTTATCAAGAGTATGTTTGATAGAAAATAATATTGAAGAACTTTGAAAAGGATACTATGCTATCTAAATATACAATCAATCATTCTCTATAGTTAAAAAAGGTTGACTTGTAATTGCAAGGCAGTACTATTCAAAGTTAGGACAGGCCAAGCTACAAAGAGAAAGACCATTGAGTATAATTTTATAAATCAGATTTTAAAACTTTAAGGGCATTCGTACTATTATCTAAACCACAAAAGATTAGTATGTAGCTATCATTGAAGCCAAAGAGATGATGGTTCCAATTAAAATACACGCAACCTAAGTATCTCTACATACGGGAGGTGTTCTACTTCTCATCAATAACAAGAAAGAAGAAAATATCATTGACATGCGAAGAAAAGTTGTGTTTGTTGAAAAGCCAAGGCTTTGCAAAACTTCAATTAACTTTTGCAAACGATAATATCAAAAAATGATACTACTTTAAGTTCATTTTTCTTTAGCCACATTGGATTTTCCTAAAAAAATTTTAGAAACTGTAAAGGTAAATGAGCACATGATTGAAGTCTTCTTTGTCTTGGCTGTTAAATCTCTTATGTATGTATTAGTCTGTACCAGGATAGATATTGCACAACTTTTGGGATTTGTTAACAACTATGTTTGATTTAGAAAAATATTATTGAGAAGTTGTGAAGTGGATATTATATTATATAAAATGTTCACTCAAACATTCTCTAAAATTTAAAGAATTGCTTATAATTTCAGGGTTAAATTATTTAAATTTGGAAGAGATCAAGATGCTAGGAAAAGTATCATCGAGTATATTTATATCTCAAGTGACCACTCTATTAGTTGAAATTCACTTCTTTAAAAGGTATTTCCGCTATGTAAATCAAGAAAGCTTAGTAGCTAGAATTTAAGCTAGTGAGAAGATACTTTTGTCAAAAGTTTCTTAGAAGAACTCAATTGAAGGATTCCAAAAAGATACCTCACTCTTTTGTATGACAAGTAAAACATTATTTTTTTGGCATAAAATGCCACTTTTTAGTCTCGGTTAACACATGCCACTTAAATATACTACCTACAAAGTTTGCTCAACGGAGCTTCAATACTCATCAAGATAAAAAAGGAAGGAAATACCATTGATATACTCATAAAAGTGGGGTTTGTTGAAAAGCAGAGGTTTTGAAAAACTTAAACTAACCTTTATGAATGATGTTATTGAGGTGCAACACATGATGATGTTTAGATGCTAACCGCTTAGCAGGTACATCAGAGATGGTCTCTAATTGGGAGATTATTAATCATGTGAACCCAAAGTTTCTTTTAAATAAGATCTTCACAAGATATTATAAAATTTCTTCTTTAAATACCGATCTTCGATTAATCTATTTTTGTGATCCATTAGATTATTTTGAAGATGTTATATGTAAATATTTTTTAGAGATAAATTATTAAAGCAGAGAGATATTGTTAGATCTTATATTAACTTCGAAAGGTCTTGTAATATTTTGTGTGATCTTGTAATAAATTCAGTGTCTCCAAACTTAATCTGGCACTGCACGGAGTTTGTTTGCTTGTTTGAGAACATGTTATCCATCAAAAAGAGAAAATTTGAATCATAGCAGGAAGAAGCATTCTTAGTAGAGAAGGCGAGAAAAATAACAGAGCAACTATGTTTTTTTTTTTTTTCAAGTTAAACCTATTTTTTTAACATTTGAAAAAAATGGTGGGTGTGCTCCGGTGGTTATCGGGTAAAAAAAAAAAAAACTTTTTTTGTAACAGTTAATTGCATTCCCTCTGTCACTGAGTGGTATCTCTATCCTCATTTTCAACTTCTTATGAAGATAGCTACTTGTGCTCCTATTTTTAAGATTAGTGAAATTATTTGATCTCTATACAGTCATGAACTTATGTAAATCTCATTGAATGACGTAAGCTTATTTATCTTGTGTTTATAATCTCAAACATAATTTTTCTCTCATTTTAGTTTGATTTTTTCTCAAAAGTTTATTTCTGTCCTCACATATTACCATTTGTGACAGGGCAGAGAGCATTATTAGGGAGTGTGTGGTATCTGTGTGCTTGGCAATAGTTCTTGTTCCATGTTGATAACAACCATACAATTATTACAATTCTTTTGCTCACATTGGTCTCTTAATGATATACATTTTCTGAAAAAACACTCAGCCATTGCTGTTTCAAGAGATCACAAGCCCGATCAAACTGATGAACGACAGCGGATCGAAGATGCCGGCGGTTTTGTAATGTGGGCAGGTAATTGAACATGAAAAAACAATCTCATTTCTTATCAAATTTACTACTTTATGATTACATCTTATTAAGGTATTTAATGCTGCAGGTACATGGCGTGTCGGTGGTGTTCTAGCTGTTTCCCGTGCTTTTGGTGATCGCCTCTTAAAGCAATATGTTGTTGCAGATCCAGAAATTCAGGTAACTGACATAAAAATGTCTTTATGCTTTATTTAAAGTGTTTATTGGATGATTTAAGCATGATTAAATGGATGGGTATGCCTTTTTCTGGCCTTTTAGCTTCTAACTATTAATGTTATACTTTGTTGGCTGAAATATTGGAGGTAGTAGTTTGTGTTTCTCCCCTGTTCTTTGATATGAATCATCTATAACTCGATTATTACTGAACCACAGGAAGTGGAGGTTGATGGATCTCTCGAATTCCTCATCCTCGCAAGCGATGGACTTTGGGATGTAGTTTCCAATGAGGTACTTAACAAATTATTATTTATAAATCTCAGTTAGGATTATATTTAAGGGGCATTTACATGCCAATTATTATGTATTTTCATATTTAACACCCAAACTTTGCTTTTTATTTACCACCCAAATATTCATATCACATAAAAAATATCATTATTTTAACTTTTAAAAAGTAAAATTCGCCTTTTCTTGCGAGGGTAAGTTGACATATATATATATATATATATATATATATATGTAAAAAATGAAGTTCAGATGTTAGTTATATATGCAAAAGTACATAAGAATTGAATGGTATGTATGCAAATGTTCCTTTTATTTATCTCTGAAAACTCTCTTCATGTTACCGTTCCCTCCAAAACATTCCAGGAGGCTGTGACAATGGTGAAACCCATTGAAGATCCAGAAGAGGCCGCCAAGACACTGCTGCAGGAAGCCTCTCATAGAGGAAGTGCTGATAACATAACCTGCGTCATTGTTCGATTCCTTGGTTGCACAAACAATGAGAACACCGATACTCCACAAGAGCCGTAATCTTTTATTCTTATAACTATATCTGCTCTTTGGTAATGTCTTAGCCTCTACCTGTAACTAATACAAGGACTAAAAGAGATTTGGAATAAAAAAAGTTCATTGCTAAAGCTTTTCTCTTGTGTGAAGCGAAGGGATATCAGAGAAGGGCGTATTGCAGAGTTCATTGTAGGCTTCAAAGATTAATTTTTCTGTGGGAGATGATTTGTTCTTGTCTGTTGCTAACTCAGGTGTGTATGTGGGAGGGTGTTGAAATCTTCTCGTCTGAATACTGTAAGTTTTTTAATGAGTTTATTTCTATGTAGATTCTTATCTGTCCAACCCCCCGCCCCCNCCCACATAAAATATACTAAAAAATAGAATTTGAGACTTCATTTTTAGATTATTAAAAATATTTTATGTTTTATTTTAAATAATTTTTTATTATTCATCTCTTAATTATTTATTCTATTTACCGTTTTATTATAATTTTAATTTGTATTAATTTTTTTTTATCTTTTAAATAACGAGCCAGTTTGTACTCATAGAATTAAATTCAGACTTAATTAATTAATCAAGTCAAGTCAAGGGTGTCTCGAATTCAACTGGACTTTTACACCTTAAGGTTAGATGTTTTGTCTCCAATTATCAAAATTTTGATTTTAAGACCTAGCTGAATTTCTGGTTGTTATGAGTACAAATGGAGCTTGGCTGATATGTACTTTATGCAAAAGAACCCAAACCACTTGCAATTTATTTATTATTTATAGTTATATTAATGTTATAAAAGAAGAATTTTTATTACATTAGTATTAAAACACATCTAATGAATTTTAAAGCTTTTTTTAATACAATCTGTATTATAGCAGCCTAATTAATTTGCTGGCTTCTTCCTTAGATTGACTCAAATGTCAGATTATTTTTGTGTGATAAGTTCCCACTTTCTTTTATCCGTTCCATCCAAACTTTTTCAGCTTCTTTCTTAATCTAATCATTTTAAAGTTGTTAGGATGATTCTTTATTTTCATTTTTTTTAAATTATGTTTATATTGTTTTTATATTTTTATAAGAAATGAAAGCATTTTTGATATATTAATTAGGTTATTTATTATTATTTTATTAAATATTATATAATTAATGTGTATGTTAAGTATACTATTGCATGTTGCTTTTCGAATTATAATATTATGGAGCACTAAGTTTTTTAGTAATTATATATTCCCTGCTAATACTTGGGTTCATGTTGGGTCCGCCAATTCTTTGATGTCACATGGTCCATGTTGATTGTGCAAATAAAACACTGACTTCTCACTTCCTTGATGGAGAGCCCACATACCAATAAGGATGCTTAGTTAGAGAAGCAGTAGAATGAAATAGACCCATTAATTAGAGGCTTCAATACACCCACCTTGGTCTAATTGAACTACAGATAACATCCATAAAATTCTCTAGATCGAGAACACACAACACTAACTAAACCTTTTTATTGGAGAGCATACAATACCAACTTAGCTTCTTAGTTGGAGACCACAAAACAAAAAGCTCACATATTTTTTAAACCAATATCATTAATGCTCCATAGTTAGAGATACACATCACCAACTAAGCTTCTATTTGAACAAAAAAAAAAAAATCACCATTCTCACTTTCTACTTGAATACCTAATGACATAATTAAGGCCCCCTAATTAGAGAACATATAATATTAACTGATCTGCAAATCCACTCAACTTTGTCACATATTATAAACAATCATCACTAATATGGTTATATAAACAAAAAAGTTTCACGATATATGCTCTCATTTTTCTCTCAAAACTTTAATAATATTCATGACATATTCGATCAGCTTAGCAAACACATGGGTTCCCCCACTATTTAAAATTAAATTATAATATGTTGTAAGTATGAAACAAGCCATGCAATACTTGGTTAAGTTAATAATTTATTCTTAGTAATTCTTATCCACTCAATATAACTCCCAAATTTATTGACTTGAATCCCATTCTATGTAGTGCCTACCATTCAAATGATACTTGATTAACTGCTGGTAACCCTCAGTTTGATACTTTGCCAATGAATAATTGCTCAACACTAAATCAACTACCAATAAACTCTATTCTATCATTATACTCAATTAGATATTGATTTCTCTTGTTTACCCCATATTCTATCAAGTATCTTGACTACTTTATTCATCATCTGAGCTACCTGACAAGTTATTGATTACTTTGTTGATGCCCAAAATCATTCAACTCTCACATTTGTGTCTAATGAACCACCAAATAAATCTAAGTGATCTGAGAGTGGCATATACTAAGCCTATTACATCCCTCTTACATATTCTTTCCTCTATCATTCATATTATACTTAGTATCATTATCTTCATTTTTCTTGCACTCCCACCTCATTATTCATTATGAAGAGGGATCTTTATTTTCATTCATATTTTCTTGAAACATCTTTTATTCTTAACTCCATATAATATATAAAATACATCTCTAAAGTTATTCATTATTCTACAAAGAAAAACTCATATTAATTGTTGATTTTATCAAAATCGTCTTCACAAAACTTAGACCCCTTAATCTACCTTGATTTCTTCTATGGCCAAGCCTTTTGAAATTTATGAAAGTAGCTTTCATGATGATCATTTATTAATGAGAATGAGGAAAGCACTATCTCATTTGTTTATATTGAAATAGTATATGATCAAAAATTTGAAAAATCTTCTACATGTTTTGTAGGTTCCAAAAGAAATTGCATTAGTTACTAGATAATAAGCACTTGTGTAAGAACAAATTCCAAGTTTGTTAGAGCTAATAACAAAAAATTTAGTTTTGATTACAAATTCTATCTAAAAATTATTATTTAAATTGAGAATGATGAATCTATTCAAATTGACTATTTGCACTTTTTAATGATGGGGCATCATGTTTGCCAAGTTAATAGCTAATCTTATTGCTCGCTAAAATTGTTGTTCCGTAATCTTCAAAATGATTGAAATCACCTATATATTAAAGGCTAGTTTTTAGACCTTCTATATGTTGTCATTCCTCTAGCCTTATATTCAACATCTCCAAATCCTATTTCACTCTTTAGGAGAGTACTTTTGAGGCCAAATGAATTAATATGAGACATGAGGTCCTAAAACATTATATTTAGTATTTTAAGTTTAGTTTAATGTGTGTACCCTTATGCCCATTTCAATTTATTGTAACATTTTTATTTTATTATGAAGCAAAATATTCTAAAGTGCTTTATATGCATTTTATTTTGTAGTGTGATAATATAAAATATTTTAAGTCAAAGATTTTAAATGTAAATATGCTAGTAGAGTAAAGTATATCAAATTAGAAGAAGCTTATCAACAATATCTAAAAAAAATATAATATTTAATTTAGTAAAAAATTTCTAATTTAGTTAATGTTATCAAGAAAAAGAACTACTTATGAATATTCAAAAATGTCACTTCAATCCATATTCACAATTCAGAGTATTTCACTCTGAGAACATATACTTAGGTTTTTTTTTTTTAATTCTATTTAAAAGCTATTTACAAATAACACAAAATTTCAAGTTATATTAAGATAAATTACATCATTATTAGTAATAATCATAAAAAAAATTGATAGTTGAACATCAATGTACTAAAAAATAATGGAGTATATTACAAGAGAGTAAACTTTAGCTATTGAAAA
>NEWO01000005.1:3214946-3234134 GCA_003013225.1 Phalaenopsis aphrodite
AACATAAATTTTGATGTATGACAGATCTTAAGATAGTTAAATATCTTAAGATAATTATTTAACAAAAAAAAATAAATGTCGTCTGATCAGGAGTGGCCTATATTCCTTATTTGTAACATGGGCTGAATAAATATAGTCCTACCCCTCTCATTAAGAGGGGACCCAGACCTTGGGTAAGAGGAAGATCATGGCACCCAAAAGAGGGTGTTGCCCGACCAACTCCAGCCGCTACTGCCACCCATTATCGACCTACTACGCCTATAGCCGCCAACCATTGCCGCTCACTATAGGCCTCTTGCAGCTGCCAACCACCACCAGCTACCTGCATCACCATTAGCCTCTTGTTCCTACAATGACTGACCAATGCCATCCATTGCCAGCTCTGACCTTCACCGCCCTTCAACAAACTCTGACCATCGCCGCTCTCAAACCAACTTCAATCGTCGACTCTGAACTACTCCAACTTTTGCCGCCACCGGTTTTTCTAGCATCATCATCGACCACTGTAGACAATTGTTGGACGCCACCTGCTCCTTGTAGTAAAGTCTCTTGTGAAGTCACAACGTGAACTACGGAACCTCGACATACATTGCAAAGTAGCAACACACCACACTTAAGATACAAGGACACTTCTTGAAGACAGTGTAATAGTACGCCCAAAGACGGTGACTTTCTTCGAACTTTTAAAATTTCCTCTATGTAGCTCCCAACTCCTGCCTTTGCATCTCAGGGACTTCATCACAACTCATCATTATGACATATGTTACCAACAACAACTAATGTGGTCAATAGCTCATGTAGCTCTCGGCTTCAGCTCCCATGGCCTACGTACGTCATCACAACTCATTATTAAGACCTACGTGACTAGCTAAGACCTATGTGGTCCACAACTCGTGCAACTCCCGACTCCTACTTTTGCAGCCTATGAACGTCATCACAGCTCACCACTATGATCTACATGACTGACTACGATCTACGTCATCCATAATTTGTGCAACTCCCAACTCCTACCCCTACGACCTACGCATGTCAACACAACTAACCATTACAACCTACATGACCAACTACGACCTACGAGGCGCATAATTCATGTAACTCTTAAATCTGACTCTTGTGGTCTATGAGCATCATCACAGCTCACCACTACAACATACATGATCAACTACGACCTATGAGGTTCACAGCTCGTACAACTTTCAACTTTGTCGACTACAGTTATAGTGTTAACATAACTCACTATTACAATGTACGTGACCAGCTAAGGCATATGTGATCTATAGCTCATGCAGTTCTCAAATTTGACCCTGCGACCTACTACTGTCAATACAACTTACCACTACAACCTATGTGACCAACTACGATCTACATGGTTCATAGATCATACAGCTCATGATTCTAACCCTGCGGCTTATGAACGTCATCATTGCTCACTACTATGACATATATGATCAACTACGATCTATGTGGTTTACAGCTCGTGCAGCTCTCGACTACAGCTCTTGTAATCTATAGATATTAACACAGTTCGCCACTACAACCTACGTGATCACCAATTATGACATACATGGTTCACAACTCGTGCAACTGCTAACTCTGGTTCTTGCGACCTACATGGCTTATAGCTTCTGCAACTTTCTACTATGACCTCTGTAACAAACCGACATTCATGAAGCTACCATCTGCTACCATAGCTCTCAATTACAACCTAGACGACAAGCCGACGCTATAGTCTTCCACAACCTATTTGGCAGACTACTGCCACCATAACAATCGCTTATGACTTTTATCAAATTGCATAAAGACATCCACAACCTAGCTGACACTACAATTTGCTATCACCAAAAACTACAACCAACTACGACTATTATCAAATGAACTATCATTAACATTTACAACGATCATCTTTGTTAACCTCATCTTCTCTAGTTTAGGAGAAGAGCGGACATTTGTGCTCATCATTAATTTTGAATTATCTCAACTGAGTTAGGCACTACGATTTCTTTCCATTTCCAGTGTTTTTCACATAAAAATCGAGGTATCTCCTCCTACTTACTTTTTTTTTAATTACCTGAGTGTGTGATGATTTTTCGTTCAACAGTAAGACGTTAAAGACTCTACGGACCCTACTGCACGCATCAGAGACAAAAACTCAGAGTTAAATATAGAATTATGTGTGTGGTATATGATATGATATATATATATATATATATATATATATATATATATATATATATATATATATATATATATATATATATATATATATATATATATTCGAAGCTCATATAATAAATCAAGTTTTTTATTAACATTTCTTAAATGTCAAATTACATATAAACAAAAGCAAAAAAAAATAATAATAATCTTCATCTCAAGTGACATATTATTATTATTATTATTACATATTAATATATGATTTCCATTTCACACGTTATTTATATAGAAATAAATAATGCCACAACTTTTCGAAAGCTGTTTTCGCCCTAATTTTCATTTGAAACGGTCCAATTACAAGCGCAATAACATATTAATTTTTTCACACAGAAATAAAAAAAAAAATATCAGCCTCGGACAATTTCATGCCACATACTCGTCGAGGATTATTTATTCTGCATTGGTCAACAGATTCAATCACTAGCTCCCATTTTCGGTGTCCCACCACATTGAAATCTCAACAACTCTTCCTTTTTTTTTTATTTTTTATTTTTTTCAATTCTATTTATTAATTTAGAAAATATGTTAAAATTAATTCAAAGTCAACACCTTCAATTGACCCGCAAAGCAGTTGTGGATTTGCACGGGACACCTTAATTTATTCTCCAATGACTTTTGGGTTAGGTCAACTGTTCATTTTACCATATGATTTTGGTGCATGCTTCTTATATATATATATATATATATATATATATATATATATATATATATATATATATATATATATNTATATATATATATATATATATATATATATATATATATATATATATATGGTAATGTATATAGGTTAGAACTTTTAGTTGACAAATGCTAAGACTACTAAGTTGGATCAAGCACAAGCAACAACATGTATTCTCTTAAGAAATTAGTGGTGGATGAAACAATTTTTGACTTGCACGGATTTTGATGCTACATGAAATCAAAGTATTTTTTATTAGGGATTGTATGGTTGCAAATAGGACGTAAGTTAGATAGGATTTAACAAATCTTATAAATCTTGATTTAGCAGATATGGGTGTTCTATTTAGAATAGTGTTTGGTTTAATTAAGATTAAATTTAATTAACAGTGTTTGGGGCGATTGACATATATCCGTTCGATTTATTTTTTTGCTCAGCTAACTTCATTAAATCCACCTAATAATTGGAATTAATAAATTCAAATTCACGTAAAGAAGAAGACGGAATGACAAGACAATTAGAATTGTGGAGCGCAGAATTTAGGTACCATATTTTTTGGTGTTTGGTTGGATTTAAATTAAATCGGATGTAAATTCTCTTTTAAATGTTGCTACCAAACACCCCCCTTAAACTAAATAATCAAATTGCTTCACTACATAACCTTTCTCAAAAAAGTTCTTAAAGTTAGGTTGAGATTAATTAGCAGAACTTTGCTAATATATTTTCTAACATTTGAACATGTAAGTTCTCATACGGTATCATTTGGAGTATAAAGTATGATTTGAAACCCTTTCACTTCAAACTAAAATATTCTTTGTGCTTCGACCATCATTGATTTTAATAAATTGTGACATATAATCAGTTTGATTTGATTGATGCGGCAAGACTAGACTAATAAAAGGCGATTCAACAATATATATATATATATATATATATATATATATATATATATATATATATATATATATATATATATATATATATATATATACACACACACGTCACTCATAAATTTTTATCATACGACACGAGTATAGAAGCATGACATGAATTTCGAAATTATAATTTAAGCAATAAATGTTCAAATTTGGATAAAAATTAAACAGAGCTCTGATTTCAGCAAACTTATGATCAAACTGATCAGCTTGATTTGACGGATCTAACAATATAAAAACTAATTCATTCCAAGTCAAATCAAGCCCAGATCAAGTCATTAAGTCACCCTTGGAAGATCTCTGGACATAATTAGAAGATCAAGTAAATGCAAAAGCTGGCAAGTTTATAGTCGAATCATGTGTCTTGACAAGACGAATCCAACGAGCCCAAGATTGCACAATTACGACATCGTTAAGACACTCAAATATCTACTAAACATTGTCTGATCGGAAGAAGCTCTCTAGACCGTCCAATTAAAATGATTTATATTCATGTATTAGTGACACAAAGAACACTATAAATAAAACCTCACCCTCACATGAGTGGAGAGACTTGAAGCTTCAGCGAGAACTAGAAGCTCTGAGAAGAAGCTGAAGTCTAGCACTATCACGACTGTCGTCGATCACTGCCAATCGTTATCGACCACCGTTGGTCGTTGTCGACACCCTTCGATCGTCGGATGCCACTGTAAACCATCACTTTCTATCACCACCAGTCATCGTCGATCACCATCAACAAAATGTCGTCAGTCATCGTCGTGAGACATGAGCACATCACCATGACCCATGTGTCAACAACAACCTACATGGTTCACTGCTCGTGCATCTCCGAACTCTGACCCTGATGGCCTATAGATGTCATTCATACTTGCATTTATGACCTACATGGTTCATAGCTTGTGCAGCTCCTGAACCCGGCTCCTACGACCTAAGAACGATATTCAAATTCGCCCCTACGATCTACTTTGTCCATAGCCCATGCAGCTCCCGACTCCAACTCTCGACTCCAGTTTTTGTGGCATACGGACCTCATTCATACTCGCCCATGTGGCCTATCTGATTCACAGCTCTTATAGTTCCCAAATATGACCATCGCGGCCTATGAACGTCATTCATACTCGCCCAAATGACCTATGTGGTCATCAGCTCATGCAGCTTTTGACTCCGGCCCTTGCAGCCCATGGATATCATTCATATACACCCTTACGGCCTACGTAGTTTACAGCTCGTGCAGCTCTCAACTCCGGCCCCGGTGGCCTACGGATGTCATTCATTTTCGCCACTACGGCTTATGTGGTCTACAGCTCCCGTAACTGTTTACTATGTTTTCTTTGGTTAATCAACACTTCTGCAGCAATCGACTACAACACTCACGACAGACTACTACCTCCACAACAATCAACAATGACTCTTGCAACATGCTGTCACCATGAATTGCAACCAGTTTATAGTTATACAACTTTGTAATTCCATCTTCTCTAATTTAGGAGAAGATTGAACCTGTGTACTCATCATTCATAGTGAATTATTTCAACTTGGTTAGGCCGCGTGGTTTTTCCCCCTTTCAAGGTTTTTCCACATAAAAAGTAAACGTGTCTCCACCCGCTTCTATTCTATTATATGTGCTTGTTGAATTATCTTGCAACACTAAGACGATAATCCATTATTTTACTGCTGTGAATTTTCTGGCATGTATCATGTGTGTGTGTGCGCGCGTGTGTGTCCGCACGCGTGTGTATATGTATATGTATATATAGTACATAAAAATGTTTCATCATGAAGGTTGAGGTAATCCAATTGCCCAAAAAAGAATGAGATGATAAAGTTGGACCCATCAGAAAGTGACGTGGTGGTTCAAAATAACCAATCGACAGACGTCGACCACAGACCTTCCAAACCAACTCAACGATACACACCCAAATTAACTGCCTAATGGCTTAAGTTTAGTCACCTGGCAGAAATTCCCGTGACGGAAATTGATCAGGATTGACGACCGACCTAATGTGTCATGTGGCTAATAACATCCAACCATATCTCTCTCACTAAATATCTTCAGTAGTCTAAAAGGCCACCCTTACCCGAAGGACCAACTGAATGATGGTCCCCATCCAATAAGCCGATTTGTGGCACTAATCATTTTGTATTTTTGGCCACAATTGACGGAGCCAAAGGACATGAAGGCCCTGGGCTCATATGGGTAAAATTCCTACAATGAACTGTATAATCCTTTTACAGCCTGGTTCAAAATATAGTTTTCTTTCATTGTATTCGCTCTACTATAAATAAAAGGTCATTTCATATAATAGGACTTTTGGTTCTTCCCCCTCTTCATGTACCTAAAATATTTAATTTTACAGAAAGGGCCACAAGAGCTCGTGGGAATACCCCAATTTGCTCCAAAGGAGGCATGTCATTGTGCACTCCTCTCTCTCTCTCTCTCTCTCTCTCCCTCTCTCTCTCTAACACACACACACACACATTCACTCCTTTTCTCTTGGTTCAAACATTATAATCCCTAGCATGTGCATCCAAGACAAATTTAGATTCAACATTTTAAAAGATGCAATAAACATGGAGCATGTCTCTAACAAGAAGCAGCAATTGTAAGCAGGAGAAACACACCACAAATACTCCTAGCATAGAGTGCGTTAAGGGGTTTATGCTGAAACAAATCTAAGAGAAAAAAATCATGTTTCTGTCGTCTTTCGAGAGGCTTTGGCTCAGAGGTGAGAACCACCACTGAAAAGTATAACTAGCTCCTCACAGTCAGAGAACTCCCTTATTAGAAGCCGACCATTGGCACATCAACAATGTTTGGTCAACACCGGACGACTGACATCAATCCAAACATGGGCCCCATTGTGAAGGATACAATCACCCCCAACTTGTTGAGGGCTGACTAAAGGGACTTGAGCTGAGGCGCAACCCCCACCATATAATGCCAACAAGGGAATCAAATCTAATACATTAGCTAACACGTAGCTTGAAGATGAAAGGTGTTATCATTTAAAAAATCATATATCTTTTGTTTCCATAAATTTCAAATGAAAACTTTGGGAACTCGAAGAGGTCATATGCTTTAGTAGATAGCCAACAATTGGGGAATTCAAAGAGTTCACAAGTTGTATCTATAAATGAATATATGTATGTATTGACCAATTTTTCTAATGCCCTTTATCAATTATGAATCATATTATAATAAAAATATGCTGCAACACATTGATATCTACGAAACTATTCTTACTATCATAAAAAAAGTACAATGTTACATTTATAAATACTCAAAATACATACTTACAAAAAAGGTCTAAGATGTGGCTCTCATCTCTTGTTAGCATACATCATTGACCATCAAGATGCTCTAATTATAGAGAATGTAAACTCAAAAGTCATGTTTTATAAAGAGCACATTCCAAAAAAACATGATCAAACTTCTATTAAATTGTTATTATATTGAGTCTAATTGTGTTAATCAATTGTTTACTCATAATTCTTAATTTTGATGTTCAAATTTGATTGTGAATTTTTTTTTGTACATAGCATCTTGGCATTGTACCTGCAACACCCAAGCAATGAGTCGGTAGCACCCGAAAGATAATGCCGGCACACCCAGTCTAGGTTCAAAGCCTAAGAGCATAACACTTCAATGCTCCATTAAAGCGTCGCAAAGCCACCATCACAACGCCTCGATACCAGTAATCAACTTTGTGCATTTTTTTCACTTAAAATTTTTAGTTTTGTCAAAAGAAAGTGTGGGATTTCGATTTTCTGTTATACAATGAATAGGAAAGGAGTGTCCTAGAAGATGCTTGAATGTGGTATAATTTGTACCATTTTCTTCATAGTGAATTTCTTGGCGAGTATTTCCCATTCTCAACATTTTCTCGTTAGTTTTATGTGTTTTCTTATTTTATGTGTTTCTGTTCAAAGTACTACTTCTGATCTCCTGAATCGATTTCCACAACTTACATCTCCCTAAAACAAAATGAAAGCAACGAAACAAGACTGAGGAAATTGAAATTAATTCTATTATTAGAATCACACTGCGATATATAACGCCAAACTTATTTATAGAATACAGAGAACCAGACCAAAAACTAAACCGTTGCTAAGCAAAAGCGTAACTAAACTAGACCGGTCCAACTACAAATGAACCAAACCAAATCACAACAGAGATACATCAACACCCCCAATCTCTTAATGACATAATTTTGAATATTTTCATGGCCTTCTGTAATTGTTAGAGTTCGCTCACATAAAGCAGTAGATTTACAACATAAAAAAAATTGTCAATATATTTAAAATGAATGGATAAAGATTGTATTGCTATTGAGGAGGTTAATAGATTCTATACATTTGCAATAGACAAGGTATAATTTAGTAGGCTATAAATTAAGCGTTGATTGAATGTTATCCCAAATTTTTTATTGTTAGCTCTATTAATTTTAAATGATTAAGGGTTTGTTAAATCTATAGTAATTACAACAAGAAAGACTATAGAAAGTACTAGTAGCGCCCCTATTCTACACTTTAAAGCTCTTGTAAGCACTTATCCGATGGCTTTGATTCTCTTAATTCACCAAACATCCCATCATGTGGAAGAAGTTTTTGTCCTCTTATGTAATTTCTTAATCAGCTTTGATTAGCCAGTCTAATAATTGTTTTTACCATAACATGTATTTTTGCTTTCATTAGACGTATTTAAATAAAATGAATTCAAAACAATTGATTGAACTGTAACGAACTTTGAATAATCATGCACTGATCATAAAATGAAACTCTTATTTATAGATGTTATAATATAATTGTGTGTTATATTTTTACCCTTATTTGGAAGGGGTTCGTGCTAGGGTATTTCTCAGCACTTAACAAGTGTTGGTTTATTGTACAACTGCTTTCCAACTCGGTCGGCTAAGCTTAGTTGATTTCAGGCAGACGGAGTCAACTCAATCGGTTAGGTTTGGTTGGTATGGTTAGGTCGGCTGATCAAGCCTGGTTGGCTATCTTTAATCCTAGTGAGGAGTCTTTAGAGTCTCCATAGAATGGTTGGAAATACTTTCCAAAACCAAATCTTCTTTTGGATCGGCTTTACTAGAGGACAGGTCATGTCAGGAAGCCGATTTTCCAATATTTGGTTGGCTCCGACACTCTTTTGTCTTGTTTTCGGTCTGTGGCTTGTGATTGGATCATCTGATTGTCTTCTTGACTGCCTTGTGGCTTGGTCAGTTTTAGCCTAGTTGGCTTGGGTTCTGTGACTTTGCTCATTCAGTCAGGTGGGTCTCACGATCTCCTGACAGTGAGCAAGCCTCCATCGTACTCTTTTCTTTTTGGATCATTAGATCACTTTAAAATCAATATTGACATTTTTTTTTCATGTACATATTGCTTCATTTTTCTATCTGTCCGTTTAATGTTACCACTCTTAGATCCCTCTTTCTTATATCTCTTTTTATGTTGTCATCCTTAAACGTGTAAACAATGTCTTTCTAACAATTATTAAGATATTTCTCATGTATCTTTTATATAATTTAATATTTATTTTTCCCGCACATTTTTACCCTTAATTAATAATTAAATAAATTTAACATTTATTAGATTATTATGATTTAAACCCTAATTAAATTACAATCATACCAAAATAATATAATAAAGGTAGTGAAAAATATGCAGTATTTCTAAAACGGATTTCACCCAAAATTTTAATTTAAAATTTAAAAAGAGTCCGAGGATTCCAGATTTTAAAAATTAAAAAAATTGATTTAAACTTTTTTTTTAATTATAAAAAAAATGCATAATTTCAAAATAAAACAAAAAATAATTGTGAATCCAGATGTGATGGAACTACTTTCACATTATTTTAAAGAAAATAATATTCATCACAACATTATTATAAAGTATGCTTAAATTATTTAATTTTTTTTTTTTAATTTTGGCAGATTTAATTTCAATATCAACATAACTTTTTCATATTTGCATTTAAATTTACATGTTTATAATTTTCTGCTGTTATCACATTATATTCTGGTGCCTTGAGCTTTGCATCGAAGCAAGGTGGACCCCCGCCTGCGTGCAGAAATATATTTTATTATGTCAATACTTAAGAAAACATGTTTTATTAGCTCTTGCATCACCATTATTTATCTACATTTAAAAAACCTAAACCATAGAAACCGAAACAATTTATATTAAAGAAATATTTACCATCATCCCCAATTTTTTAATGAACTTTGCAGGAAATTTTCTTTTCACCCCCCCCAAAAACATGCCATTTGTAAAACTCACAATTTTTGTTTTTAGAAAAATAAATTATACATATAATAATAAGGAGCAGTTGTGCGGCGGCGTTTTCGAAAACTCCGCATAATTATTTGATTTGTAAGTTTTTGAAAATATTGTATGTTGCGTTTGAGTTTTTTATACTAAATGCAGGTCGTGTTTCAGCTGACTATCCTGAAACGTTCTGACTCATAAGAGAGGGGGAATAAAATAATGATAGGGAAATAATTTTTGATTTTTTGTTATGCGGAGTGCCATCAAATTTCCAAGGTTGACCAAACGCCAAGGAAAGTAGAAAACGCTGCCGGCTGGCAAAGGAAAAGAGGAAGCAGAAGACGAACGGCTGAGATTGCTCGTCACTTTTAATAAAACAAACAAAACGGATTAATTATTAATCCAATAAAATAATGTTGTGGGAGGGAGGAAAAGTCCAACTTATAACTGAAGCTTCGCACCAACAGCTTGATGGACGTAGCTCAGAGCAGAATCGCATCACGAGGAAAAGAACTCAATCACTACCGTCCATCAAATAAACCTCGCCTTTGTGACTTTGACTGAAACCCCTCTATTTATCCTTTTACCCATTTAATTTTCTTAATTTATAATTTATTATTATTATTTTACTTATGTTTTCTTTTCTGCTTTATAAATGCCGGCCCAGTCTCTTCTTTATCTTCTTCCAAGAACTCAAAAAAAGGTTTATGGTGCGGTAGGGCTAGTGGTGCTTCGGAAGCCAGGAGCGAGCGAGCGAGCGTGAGATGGCCGTTGATCTAATCGGCTACGCGAAGATGGAAGATCAGATCACGATCCAAGAGGCGGCAGCCGCCGGAATCCGGAGCATGGAAAACTTAATATTCCACCTCAATCGCCACCATCAGAAATCGATGTCGTCGTCAGCAACAGCGCCGGCCATAGATTGCAGAGAAATTGCGGATCATACCGTCTCGAAGTTCAAGAAGGTGATCTCCATCCTAAATCGTACTGGCCACGCCCGATTCCGTCGCGGTCCTTCCGGACCAGTTCTTCCTTCCGCCGTAACACAGGCGCCGCAGGTAGCAGTTCCACCGGCGGCGCCGGCGATGATGCCGCCGGTAGTTCCTTTACAGAGCCTGACGCTGGATTTTACCAAGCCGAGCTCCGTCGGTGGTGGATCTACTGACCTAGCCATCGTCGCGGCATCATCGGGGAAGTACATTAAGGAGAGTTTCAGCATCTCGACGCCGATCTCTTCGGCAAACTCATCCTTCATGTCATCGATCACTGGTGACGGAAGTGTCTCTAATGGTCGCCAGGGGGGAACAGCCTCTCTTCTTCTACCTCCAGCCCCGGCCATCTCTGCAGGCGGCATCGTTGTCGGCAAACCGCCGCTCGCAGCCTACAAGAAGCGCTGCCACAGCCACGCCCACTCTGAAGACTTTGCCGGAAAGTTCTCCGCTAACGGCGGTCGCTGCCACTGTTCCAAGCGCCGGTAAGCAGCTAAATCCTCATGGAAAAACACATCTAACTTCCTCCCGAGAGCGTAATAAAAGCGTCCACGCTAACCTTCGTCTAATTTCTGCAGAAAGAATCGCGTGAAGAGGACGATTCGGGTTCCTGCCATCAGCTCAAAAATGGCGGATATCCCGCCGGACGAATACTCATGGCGAAAGTATGGTCAGAAGCCGATCAAGGGCTCTCCATACCCGAGGTAAATTTAACCGTCCGATTCAAATCCAAGCCGTGGCATCTCCACCAAAACCAAAATCCCAACCCTAATTCTGTGTATTCTTGCTTGCAGAGGCTACTACAAGTGCAGCAGCCTGCGTGGTTGTCCGGCCAGGAAGCACGTTGAGCGTGCGCCTGACGATCCCGCTATGCTAATCGTCACCTACGAGGGGGAGCACCGCCACTCCCAGCCGTCCGATGCAATCGTCTTCGACTCCCACCGCGAGATCTGAGCCGCCCGTTTTTCTCCTCCTCTCTCCCCACCGTCCGTTCCGCCTATGTAGTCTGTTCCCACTTTCCTCTCTCATACTTTTCTTTTATTTTCTATTAGGCCTTTTTATTTACTAGTTTTTATCAATTTCCCTCTCCCGAGAGGGCCGATCTGTAAAATAGAAAAAAGATTGGTAAAAGAAATGAGAAATTCATTTGAACTAATTTGACCGAACCGGTTTCGTTGTCGGTCCGCGCGTGGACGCTGCACTTTATTTATGAGTCGGATTTAATAGTGGTTTCGAATCCGTTTGTCAGCGAGTCAAAATATTCGGCTCTGTGGGACCCGACTAGTTGACCTTCGTGCCTGGCGCATGCTCTGATTGAATTGAAACCAATCCTTTATGACTTAGCCGTTGAAAGTTAAATAGAATCATTTATTACATAACTGTCTCTGCCTTGCCCGGAGAACTATACCACAATTTATTGCTGCTGGGTCAGCTACTTTCAAGTCAAATATGTTACTTACACGTCAGCAAAATTTGTCCTGTCACTATAATGATTTAATGATTTTTTTTTTCTTTTAGAAAATATTACATGTAGATAATATGTGTCGTATTATGATGAATATTTCTATATATCATCATAACCATCCATCCATATTTTGTTTGTAAAGCAAATTGGATACTTTTTGTGACTTTGTTATTTGAAGTTTGGTTGCCATTTCATTTAAATTTAGTATTCATTAGATTTGCGGCTTGGGGTGAGATATATAAAAAAAATCCGAACAGAAGACTTTGATCAAAGCGGGACAAGTCTTTGTTAATGCCATTGAATAGAATAATGGCCCCCATGACTTGACTAAATGGGCTGAATTAGTGATTGGTGGGGCTCACCACCGCATTTATTCCAACAAATCCGACAAGGCCCATTAGGGTCGGGATCTGTGGGCATCATGAATGGGTAGGTAAATTGACTTGGGGCATGGATTCCTCCGTTAGTCTACACAAGGTTATCTTCTCCAATCCTTAATGGATTCCAATCAAAGCCATTGTGTCTTTCTTCGTTTTTTTTCTTGTTTTTATTTTAGTACAAGTGGGTGGAAGTTGACACTTTTGACAGCCAATATAGTTCTAATAAATAGATGTCGTAAGCAGTTGTGGATGAATGATTCCAATCTTGGAAACTTTTGAGTCGTGAGGTCATATTGGGGCTTTGTTTATTTGGAATTGGCATCTGACTAACCCATCAGTTTGAAGAATCAATTGAGTGCACTCCTTGACTCTCTTCCTTGGACGATGATAGTTATCTTTGCTTGACCGAGAATAGTTTAGAGCTAAGAAAACCGAGTGAACTCGGCAAGAAGTAGCTGCATGGCTTTTGATGTCACTCTCACTTAAGTTCGAAGATTTTACTCGTCTAGTTTAGGGGTTGTATGGAAACTAAAGATATTTAAAGTTAGTTGGATTTAGTAAATTATGTAAATCTAGATTTAGTAAATTATTGAAGGGTTAAGTTCTAAAAATTGTTTCACAATGTATTTAGTAAATTTAGTTGTCTGCCAAAAATGAGAAAACGTTGATTTTAAAAAGATCTAACGGTTCAAAAGAGAGACGTACAATAAAAGTTGGCCCGTCACTAGAAGATTACAAGGCCAATTAACGTGATCGAGTAAAGCTATATGTGCCAAGCCGACAAGGCCAAAGTTGACGGAGCATGAGTTTGACAAGAATACAACCAGATGGAGAGCTAAGCTTCCCGATGGGTTCTTGAAGCGCCATTGTCTTTGAGCTTAACCTAATCCTTTGGTGATCGTCTCTCTTCTTCGTTTTTCCTCCATGAATTTCACTTTTTGTGAAACCGCTCATTCTTTTCGTGATATTGTGGCTGAGAGGTCTCATGAACAGGATAATGTCGTCTTCCCTTCGTCGTTTAAGGAACAATTGGTTGATAGCTCTGCTTCAGGTCTACTAAAAAAATTTACTTGGAAAAATGGTATGCCGGTCATTTTTCTTCAAGATGATGATATTGACTTTATGGTGGAGCCGCTTAAGTTTATTTTGGTCGGTAAATTTTCTTCTGCTCACCCTAAAATGAAAGTGATTAGGAAGTTCTTTTTGGATATTAAAATTGCTAGTAAATGGAGTTTATGTTTTCTTGATGGTAGACATCTTATGATGAAACTTGAGCGTGAAGAAGACTATACGTCCTTGTTTTCAAGAAAGGTTTTACTTATTGAAAAATCCTATATGAAGATCTTAAAATGGACTCCTGAATTTAATCCAAGAGCGGAATCTCCTATTGTTCCAATTTGGATTAAATTCCTGGGTTTGAAGCTTCATTTATATAACATGAAATTTCTTTATTCTACCTACAATTGCGCGAGGCCTTCTGTTGCTAGATTTTTGGTGGAAAGAGTTGTTATGGATAAATTTCATGATAGGGTGTGGATTGGTACATGTGATGATGGATATTGGCAACAGGTGGAATTAGAGTTTGTTCCTGATTACTCTACGCATTGTAGAATGCTCGGTCACCTCTATCATTCTTTCGATGCACACTCACTCAAAGGTCGAAAATTTTTACTCGTCTAGTCTAGGGGTTGTATGGAAACTAAAGATATTTAAAATTAGTTGGATTTAGTAAATTCTGTAAATCTAGATTTAGTATATCCTTGAAGGGTTAAATCCTAAAAATTGTTTGAAGTCTTTAGTAAATTCACTTGTACGGCAAAAATGTGACAGTGTTGATCTTAAAGAGATATAATGATTCAGAAGGGAGACATACAACAAAAGTTGGCCCACTGCTAGAAAGATGACTAGGTCCATCAAATCAATCGAGTAAAGCCATATGAGCCGACAATTCCAAAGTTGACCGAGCATGACATTGATAAGAATACTACCAGGTGATACAAGCCCGAACCATTCAACTAGAAAATAAAAGTTCATCTGAGCCAATACGATAGCCTGCCCACAAGTACAGTCGATTCAAGAGAAGATCTAGTTCTATACTCATCAGGGATTAAGGATCAACAACCCGTCCACATCAGCCAACTAACCCATACTGATCAAGATCAGCCAATCGATCTGATCCTATCGAGTTGAAGTCAACATTTAAATTAGCCGATTGAGCCAGCAAATAGTTATACAACAAATTATACATGTAAGTTACAAAAAATGTCATAGCACTGACACCTTTAAAGCAATGGAAAAAATGTAATATCATCATTGTACCATTTTCTCGTTTATAAATTTTTAGCAAGTAGGACTTAAGGTCTTGTTTTTAGAAACAAGGACTATGGTTACTCCTATAGTTGAATGCCCTAAGCTCTCAAGTTGGAAACTCTTGGCGGGCGTCAAAACTCATTAGGCATGGTTTGTCTCTGCTTTGATTTAAATTCTTCAAATCCCCTCAAAAATTTCAAATCTTTTCAAGTTTTTAAAATCAAATTTCAAATTATATACTTTTTAAGGTCCTTTATTGAGTTTTTTAATGACCCAAATCACTATATCTTTCAACTAGCCTATTTTATTTTTGGTTTTATCCCCAAGAAAGAGTTTGGATCATTCTAAATCTATATTTTTGGGTTCAAAATCTCTTTTTGTGTATTTATTGGGTTTGTAAGGTTCCAAATTTATTCGAATCAAGGCTTTGGAAGTATAGTTTATACTCTATAAGTCAACCTGGTTGTTTCACGAGCCCCGTGTGTTGATGTGCCGCTACCCATTTGGGATGTAAGAGATTCATTGCTTATTCTATGTTTTAGCAAGAGCTTTGAAGGTAGTGGGAAGTTTCTATGAGATAACTTTCCTCCGTGACACCCTTTATTTGTCATCATTCATGTGTAAGCAAGATTCCTTTAATTGAAAGTATTCTTAGGCATCTCAAGATGTAATTAAACAAACGGGATACGTCATTTTGGGAGTGCTCTTAAACCAGGATAAACACACATATTTGGTTCTCTAGTTTGGGCATCTTATGTTGGTATTCTTTCATGGATATTCGATTCAAGTTATCTCGATTCGATCTTGTGTGAACCTACACTTGATCAATCACATGAGGTTTACCGTACATATGTTCTCCGCGTTCTTTTTCAAAATTTGATTGTTAATTATTATCGTACATTCTTTTTTTCAATTTCTTTCTCCTATGTATCATTCATACGATTTGAAATAAAAGATTTATCTGAAAAAGGGAATTAAATGATGATAGGTAAGTTGGCGACTTTGAGTTCTTACAAAAAGAACCAAAACATGGAATTCCCGCGAAAATGCAAAAATGTTAGTTGCGCTCCAACCTTACCCATATGCCGCTAGAAGAGCTCATGTCCCTCTTAAGCACCTGATTTTTTGCCCAATGAGGGGTTGGTATCATAAGATCATTCCTGATAGCCACCAGACAACCTAAGTTTATCATCTTATCTATTAACTACTTTAAAAAGTGAGTGGAAGTTAAACTACTTGCCAATATTACTAAAGCCAATGTTAATTTGTCTAAGAGAATCATTTCTATCACTTTGGTCTCCATACAAAGATTAACACCGACAACTGGACTCCATTTTTTGGGAAGGTCTTCAAATTCTTCTGCAAGGATCTCTGCCTCTTAATAGTACACAAAACTATGGCATATCCTCAATTGAACATACAAACAAATGTGAAAAACCAAACCAAACTCAAGGGGATAAAGACTTAGCTCGAGAAAGTTGGGGGCAACGAGTTGAAGGGCTTCACAACGTTCTATGGGCTTACCACAACACATCACAAACTCTTAAATCAGTGAGACACGTTGTCATCTCGGTACCCTTGACTCAGATGAAAATGAGGAGAAGCTTTGACAACATCTGGACCTCCTCATGAAAATACATAGTATGGCCCATCCTAGGACTTCTTCCTATCACCAAAGGGTGGTTTGCCACTTCAACTAAGGAGTGAAACCTCAAACTACCTTTATTTGAGATCTTGGTTTACGCAATCTCAAAGCAGTTGGTCATGGCTCGTAGCACAACAAGTTGTCTCCCTCTGAGAGGGGCCTTAAATTATTGTTGACATGATTAAGTTAAGAAACTTCAAGCTCGAGGTTTTAGAAGGGAAGACCCTACCACAAACCTTCAATGCGAAGAACCTTCGCAAGTTCTTTAGTAACTGCACTTTAATGATGCAGCTTTCAGTCATGTTTGCATTGTTGTAATTCCATTTCTTAGTTGTTACATATGGCGTTTTCAGTGTTTTCTGTTTTTATTTTTCATAATTATTGTATTCACATCTTGCATTATTGTATTTTATGCTTTATTTTGACATTAGAATCAATAAATTCATTTTCTATTTAGTGGATATGATTTTCTTTTTCCTCTATATGAATAATACCTTCAGAAAATGTAACAGTTCACTTACGAGACAAATCAAGCTCTTGACCTAAGAAACACACAACTTTGGTTTTATCTTAGTTAGAGTACAATCAATCACAACGAGATTTGATTCGAACTCTTATGTATGGGTCAATGTAAATGAGTCTCCCTTTGATACACAACACCAGATATGCTAAAAGTACTTGGTGTATTTAACCCAACCTCTTCCACGAAGATTGATAAGCAAGCAACACTCCAACCAACAACCTCAAACGGACGATCCATGGCTTAGTGAATACCCGACTTCAATATGCAGCCCTACAATCTGCCACCACCATTTTATGTTCCCAATGTTGTTATCAACATCCTAACGACAATATACTTCAATTATGTATCATCCAACTATCAAATCCATTTCCTCTAACAAATTCCACGAGTGAAAGGTATTAATATTAAACATAACAAAAATTCAACATTAAAAATTTTAGTCAAACCTTGTAAAATTTAGGTTGAGTACGATGTAGCCCAACTGATTCAGGAAAAAATGAATTAAATTTGAGTCAACTGAAAAAAAATGACTTGATGATTTAATTATTATTTGATGAAAAACACACTACAAATTATAAAATGTTAACATATTTTTCCAAATCGACGTCTAAAATCAGAGGATAATGACAATAATCTATTAGAATATAAATATTTAACATGTTATTTCAATTTCAAATCTATAGCGGAACTACTTTAGCTTGGTTAAACTTCTTTTTTTTTCTTACAACATTACATCTCATTATGCTATCTCACCCCACCATTCATAACAATCTCACACACAAAATTTGGCATTATATGCCAGAATTAAACCCACAATTGTCAGTTCTCCGAACACTCAACGGATATAACGTTCACAACAACATTATTATATAGAGCGTGTGTCTTTTAAGATCAACCGCATGTTAGGCTGGTCAATCATAAACAAATATATAATGATTTTTCATCATCAAATTAGACCACCACTTGAAAAAAAAAAAAAAAAATTATATATCATGCTAGTAGAAGGATAAAAGCTTGAAGTTGCAAGAACAATTATCACTGGCTCACTTTCTAACCCCCACTAACTTATCCTTTTGTTTGTCTTCTCTTGTTATCTTTTCAATTTGCACATCAACTGTCTATTTATTTATTTCCATGAGCTAATAAAATTATGGGTGGATAATAAGTCCCATCTGGACAAAGTTAGCTGGAAGCCTCATCAAGATTAGTGCAATACACATGGAATGCAAAAAGCAGGCTCCTGGTAGGATTTCTATTGTTTATTTACTTATTCTCCTTAAAGTTGAATGACTAATGAATAAGCCAACATTAACAATTAGTATGACATGTTGACTTAATTATAATATAATTATTAATTTGTGGCTAATGAGCTGGTTCCCACCGTCTGTTATGGCTCTTTCCTTCTTCCATTCATAGCTATTCGGAAAAATTAAACCAGATAATAATAGAGATTAGAGCCACTAATATGCGTAATTAAGTTTGCTTGTTAGAATTGTCTTGGGTTTGTTAAATGGGTGAGGGGCTTAAACAAGATTAAATGCTGTAATTAAATGCTATTAATTGCGCTACAATCTAATTAGTGGTTCTATTCAGAGATGGCTTATGAGCAGAAATGGTTTAATTTCATTGGGCGATGGATTTTAAATTATGATGGCAGAAATGGTCTAACTATTTAATTCTGAAATCCACTTTTTCATGAAAAAATATTAAATCAGTACTACGCATGTAGAGGAACGTGCGTACCCAATAAAATCACGCCACGATATCCCGCGTGA
>NEWO01000005.1:3238876-3250188 GCA_003013225.1 Phalaenopsis aphrodite
TCCACCTTCTCCACACGAGCCAACAACTTGTGCATCCCCTAGCCAAGTTGGATTCTTGCTGACCTAGTGAAGAAACTCTCGATCTCATCCAAGCGGTGAGCCAAACATCCAACAATTTTTTGGGGCTCATTATTTGCTTCATTGTGTCTTAGAAGTATTGTATGGACAATCAACTGTGTCATCCATGCTCGAGAGCCAGTTATCCTCTTCTGACACCTAACCTGCTATCACTAGAGCCCCTGTCAGATTCTTTTCTAAGCCAAGAAAAGCCAAATCATCATCCAGGGTTGTCAAATTTAGGTCATCTACACCAGGAAATATCGTAAAATAATAATGTTTTATAAGTGAGTTCAAATCACACAAATAAGACCGAAGCCACTCTTACGTAGAAGCCGATTCCACTCAAATATTGTGATCGATGTAGCACTTTCACAAAGACGCACTGGTGAAGACGGTGGGAGATACAATAAGCCATTTAAGTGACCTACCTAGCCAGAGAGTCTTGCATCACAACTGATAGTTCAAAGAGCGGTTTAGAGGTTTAGTTGGTGAGTTGAATGCTCTTCCACCTAATCTTGAGTAGTGAATCAAACAACCCTATATGATCTAAAATTGTGAGTGCTAACACTTTCCTCTTCTTCAAGACAACTTTTTTATCCCTTTCACCTTTTGGGTTGTTCCATCTTTTCAATTATTTGAAGGCAAAACTTATTGAATATTTGTTAGGAACACCACTCAAGAGTTTCGATATGTTATTCATCACAACACACGAAAGTTAGGTAACTCAAAAAAGGAAATATGCGGAGCAAATTAGGCAAGAGGAGTCCCATCGCGCCCTATTTATAAGAAGCAAATGCATGAAAATCAAGGGAGTTCAATTATTGAATCATTAATTAAAATCAAATGTGATTTATTTTTTATTAAATTATCTTATTCTTATCATGTCTCTTTTAAGTAGTAAGAGAAGCATGAAACTAAATATGTACATAAGAAATGTGATGGAAAATTTTAAATGAATCCAATGATCTAGAAAGAGTACGGAAAATCGACCGAGTGAAGCAATATGACTCCGGCCGACGAGCTAAAAATCGAACAGACCACAAGATGGGCAAAAGACGACATGATGATACAAGCATGGGATATTCAACCAAGACAAGACAAATCCGAGCTAACAACTAAAGGAGAACTAACCGAACGTGATAACCTACCCTCTAGCAGAATCGATCCAAGGGAAGATACGGTTCCCCCATATCTCCAGCCATCACAGGTAATCCCAGAGGGATCTCACTAGTTGTCAAGGATCGATAGTGCAGCTAGATAAGTTGATTGATCCATGCTGACCAAGCTCATCCAACCAAGTTGATCCCACCAAACCTAAGCTAAACAAGCTTAGTCAACCAAACCATAAAGCAACTGAACAATGAGCTTATATATAAAATACCAGAAATATCAAAGATGGAGCAAAGTTATTCACTATACCCTTTCCTCTATAAATAGAAAAAATATTTTATGAATAATACATGACAAATTATTGTTCATAATTTTTCAATCCTCTCTCACACACACTCTCTCTCTCCTTACGCTTTATTCATTAAGAGTGATTCACGAACAAATCAAGATTCATCATTAAATTTTGGCTTATTTTCAAACTTTTGAGTTTTGGATTCAAATGGCAGCCCACCTTGTTGCTTGCTGATATATAATCGTACTAATGATTGATGTTTGAAGCCAAAGCAACCAACCATCTGTACAGTTAGCTGACAAAGATGAGTTTTGTGTCTATTTATCCATCTGATTTTGTTGTTAAAGACTAAAAAAATAGGATAATTTAAGACTTGTTGATTTCATACAAATTTCATTTAATTTTATGATGTGAAGCACATTACTTTAGTCAATCATAACAATTTAGTCGAAGCCTGATTATAATGGATTCAGCTAAGCAAATTGTTAAACAGACTTATAAAATGGCGCAAGTACTAGGGCTGTCAAAACGGCTCGTTGTTCGCGAACAGCTCGTTAAGAAGCTAGTGTTCGGCTCATTAATTTCGTTCGATAAGTTAACAAACCAAACACGAACTAAGATGTGTTCGTTCGTGTTCGGCTCGAAATACTACTCATCAAGTTTATATATATATATAGTATTTAAAAAAAATCTAATTGACTACAAGACTACAAAGATTTATAATCAATTAAAATATTGATTTAAAAAATAAAATAAAAATTATTAAATTAGATTTAAATTATGTTTTAAAATAAATAATAATTTTTAATTTTTGCTCAAACCCTTGTTGTCTTATGACTACATGATTAAGGCTGTTAAAAGGACTCTTTGTTCATGAACACCTCGTGTTCGGCTCGTTAAGCAAACGAGCCGAACACGAACACACTTTTTGAACTCGAAATATAAACGAGCCGAACACGAGCTGAGCATGGCTCACTCATGACCGGCTCGTTTACACCCCTAGGCGCAACACCTCGCAAATAATATTTCTAGTTTTTTTTTCTTAATTATGTAATTGAGCTAAATAAAACATAAATTTGAAAGATTTCATTACTATCATAAAGCATTGGATGTCTCTACATTGATGATCCTTTAATTCCATATTTATAGGTTTTTTAGCTGATATTAAATAAGTTCTATTTTAATCTAAAAAACAAACATATAATATACATACATACATACCTACATACATATACATATGTATATGCATATATGCATCTGCACGCACACACGCATGCCACTGACCCACTCATCATACAATTTGAGATGAAACCTAAAAGACCTAGTGGCCTAAAGTTGCAGTCCAGCCAAACAAACTATATCATTTAGGATTCTTAGATGTGAATCATGCATTCAGCACTACATACAGGATGACAAAATAAATCAAAACACAATTTATTTCCAATAGTCAGGCTCACATTGTTCTATGTAAAATAATATGATATCTGAATGTAAACAGCATAGGAAGAACATCTGAAATGGCCTTATAAATATAACAGCTTTAAACATCACAGTTATCACAACAGGGCCCTATTAATCAATCGCGATGAAGCTCATAAAACTAAACACTAAAATCTATCAAAAATTTTGAAGACTTTTTAGGCAAAGTTATGCTCCTCCCTGCTTCCTTCCAAAGAATTTATTCGGAGGATTTGGGGTAGACTGCGCAATTGAAGTTGTTGTTGTCTTTTCACCTTCACCATTTCGAGTAACAATTCTTAGAGGATGAGCTTCTGTGTTGAAAACCCACTCATCCAAGGAGATGACAGATGGCGGTGAGAAAAGGAGATAGAGATACTTCAGAGTTTCAGCGAGGAAGAAGCTCTGCATCATGTTATCCTTAGTTCCGGTATTTACCTGAGATTACAAAAAAAAAATAATACACTACAAATGAGCCAAAAGCACTCATCTAGTATGAAAAAATTGGGGAAGTTCATACATAACACCCTATTCTAAAGTATTTACATATCTAACACTTAAAGTTTACTTTTTTTGCATTTATACCAACAAAGTCTTTCATGTCACGTCAAAAATACCACTTTTCTAATTTTCAAAAAAGGAAAAGACAACTTTTTATACATAGGAAAAATTGGTATATATGTAAAAAAATATAGTTTAGATGTTAGATATGCAACTACATAAGAATTGAGCGGAATGTATGGAAATCTTTGGAAAATATTACTCGAACTTTTGATTGGAAGATTAGTTATGAAGAATAGTGTGTGAGGTACAACAGAAGGCTGGCCTGAAGCAATATTTAGAAAGTTCTCATTCTGAACTTAAATGCGCCATTTTGCTCATAAAGTACTAGAAAGGAGTGTTCGAATACATTAACATATTAATTTGAAATAAAATAAAAAAATCTAAAGCCCCCGGGTTTGAGTGCACTCCCTGCCCAAAATAAATGGGGCATTTACATACAAAGCACATAGTTCTTATGCATTTACATATCTCACGCCTAAAATTTCATATTTACAAGCATAGCACTCAAATCTTTAATAACCCATTAAAAAAAGCACTTCTATCACTTCTTAAAAGTAAAATACACATTTTCAGGCATAGGTTTAAAGCACCAAGGTGTTATTATGAAAGTTTAGGTATGAGATATGTAAATACACAAGAATTGTGTGCTATTTTATGTAAATTTCCCAAAGAAAGTGAAGAAGAGTCGTACGTACATCCTTCAGTCCAACATAACCAGAATCGATGCGAGAATTCTTCTCAAAAGCTTGGAAGATATTCCAACCCCATTCCTTGTATGTTTTATTCCCAGTAATGCGCCAGAGATACATTAATGATTCGATGGTCTCTGGTCTCAATATGTTCCATGAAGTTCCAACATGCATATCCTGCAGTTTTTTAAGGTGTTGAAGAAAATGTTGAATGATTATATTTCAATCTGCAACAATGGCTGCCAGTATTCACTCAGCTGACCTGTCCTTCATGGAAGAAATAGTTTTCTCCAGCCAATTTTGTGGGAGTTGTCTGGTAGAAATTGTAACAAGTCCAAGCAAGCTGTAGAAAGATTATAGATATAATATTTTTTTACAGTGAAAGTAAGAAGCTAAATGTACTTTATAACCTAAACCACTTAAAATTTTATAAATTCAGGGATTGACAACAAGCTTCCTCTATATGATAAACACAAATTCAAAGAAAGAAAATACAAAACGACATATAATTCAATGTTTGTATCACATAAAACATATAAAATGCATATTAATGCAAAAGATGAATACATAAAACAACCAATTTCCAAGCTCAACAGGTATAAAAAAAGATGAAACAAACTATACCTCTTCGGCAAGTGATAAAATTTTTTTAGCATTTTCAGAGTCATAGCCAGAAGAACCTAAAGCCAACATTCCTGGAGCAAAGCATGCCAGTTCATCCATCTGCACAGATTATAGAAATGGAAAAAACTATTAGTTTAAAAATATGAAAGAGTTTATAGATGCATTCAAAAGAAGTTACATAATGTTAAAAAGATTTTACCTTGTCAGACAGATAGTCACCATTCTTCTCACAGATATAAGTGAAGGAAGATGGTTTGCTTTTACGAACCAGACTTTGCAGTCCTTTCATGGATGTCTCCCACATTTCTCTACATAAAAGAGAGAAGAAAACAAAAATTAATGAATGTATGCTCCACTAGTTAATCCATCAATGTCTGATGTATGCAAGCTTTTCTGTGTTTTATAAGTAAATAAGGATTAACTACAGGATTAAAAGTATCAAGTTATGATAGAATCATTGAAATCTTCAAACTAAACGGAGAGATTTACAGTAAATCTGACAATAAATTACAATTGTCACCATTTATCTCACCTGTAATGCTTTACACTCGCAGTTTTATTGCCCTGCACCCAAGCTTTAAGAAGATATTCGTAGAAGCTGCAGCACAGATTTTCTTTGGATTCAGTAACAGAGACATGACATTAAATTGAAAGGCATTTTATGTGGGGCTGTGCATTCGGTCGGTTATGTTGGATTGGCTGACAATTAAAGACAGAACAAAGGATACCAAGTAATACATTGAACACAACCAACTCAAAGCGCAATAATAGTTCAATTTCTTTGATTTGGTTTTGGTTGAACCAAATTTTGAAATCCTAAAAATGGAGTGTGCATTTGCTCACAGTTTGAATAAATTGGTAAAAAAAGCTTGTTAAATTAATTGGTCAATTGATTTGACTTAATTGCATTTTTTTTCAAAATCAGTAACTATAATCTAAAAGAAACGAGCTTTAATCTAAGACAAAAAAATGAACCGTGATTTCTTAAACCATACCAAACTAATGAAATATGCTCAAATTGGATTTATTATTATTATTATTATTATTATTATTCAAACTAACCCCTAATTATATTCAGTACTAAATACATAATAAATCAACATCAGATTGAAACCAATGGACCATCTTTTGAGCAAAAATTTTAGGAACTGTCCTATAGTTTTACTTTTATAATTGTGGCGGGATTTTATTGGAAAATCTGCAACCAAATTACTTGCATGTATTGTAAGATGATCCAAAATTAAGCTAGCATATATATATTTGATTCAGATTGCAACTTAATTAAAGTTAATACTTCTCGTAAGGAAAAGAGAGACATTAAGGAACAATGTGTAAAAACAGAATAAAGCATGGTACCTATCACCCATCGCACCAAAAGTTATTTGCGAGCGAGAAGATGTCCCAGAATGAGGACTTATGTAGATGGAGAGTAGACCGTCACTCGGAAAGGTCTTCTGAAATTGAGATATTACATTTTCTACCTACAAAGAAAACAATATGATCTCAAAAACAAAAACATGAAAAAGTGAACTTAATCAACCTTGAATTAAGATAAATACTCCAGGAATTCAAAACCATTCTTATGAAAGAAATTTGGAAAAGAGAGTTACCCCGCCAAAAAAAAAAAGAAAACCTACATCTTTCACCTAAGGTGAGTATTTCTTTACATATCCCCAATACAAAAATACATTCTTGCTTCACATTAAAAGCAAATGAAAAAGAATAATAATTTGAAGCCACGAGTATAGTTGTCTAACACTAATTTCAAAATATTCAAAGGAACTCCTAACAATTAAATTTTCCAAAATTTATCCTAGAACTTAATACACATAAAGAACAAAAATATTGTATCCGAATGAAAAGATTGAATAGAAAAAAAGGTTAAATTCTAGATCAAAATTAGTTCTCATCAACATCAACAACCTTTTTGTGAAACCCCTTATGTTGAATGTAACTGAACAATTAAACACAGAGGCGCCTTTTGGTGTACCGATTGGAGTTGCGACAAAAACTCCGAAGTTTAAGTGTTTTTGTGTGGGAGCACTCTTAGGATGGGTGACCTACTGGGAAGTTACACCAATGAGACAAAACAGGGAGGCCTAGTGTTCAGGCTATTATAAATGATACCAAAGCATTACACCAACTTGAAGATGGAAACAAAATGTAATAAGAACAAAGTGTTACGCCATGAGAACCATCTCTTAAACTCACGACGGAACAAAGTGTTACATGGTGGGAATCAGCTCTTGAATTTGTAGGGGCCATCTCTAGAACCTTATCTGTCTGGCGAATGATTCTTGGTTTAGAATACTTACAAGGATGTCAATTACTTAAGTTGGGAAACTAGTTAAACCCCTTAAGTAGAATGAAAGGGAACTCATAAACATGGTGGGGTCTTTTGGTGGAACGGTTAGAGTTTCCACTTAAACTACAAATTGATCTTGCTCATGAGGGAGAACACCTGGGACGGGTGACCTCCTGGAAAGTTACACCAATGAGGCAAAATCGTGATGACACTAGGACAAAGCGAACAATATCTTGACGGGTGAAAGTTCGGGTTGTTACAATTTTTAATTAACTCCATCTCTAATATGAAGACTCGTGATTTAATCCTTAATGAGCTAGAGCATCATTACATTTTGGTTGATTGATTAAAATTCAATCTTTAAATAACATGAGAGAAAACCAGTAAAACCCAATGTTCGTATTCTAAATAATAAAAAAATCTTAAGATTAAGCACCAGCTAGGTTCTCTTAAAAGAATAAATGGCATTCATAATTACAAAAAGCCCCTCTTTGCCACAAGACAAATAATGACCTTTGTATTTTAATTTCTTTTTATTGGTAGACTCTATATAATAATTATAGTTTAAGTGCTAACATTATTAAATTAAAATACAAAGTACAAGTTCAAACAAACATATCTAGAATAAAAGTTTTAGTATTTTAAACATATAACTCAATTTATAACACGTATAATTAATGATTAGTATTCCCAACAATTGCATAAATAATATACATTACAACTAATTATAATGAATATTAGAAGTTGCGTGTATAATTAATGACAAGTATCCCCAATATTTGCATAAATAATATGCAATTACAACTCATTAGAATGAATATTAGAAGTTGTTACAATATGTGAATATACTACATTCGGTTAATAATGTATTAACATATAAAATTCATCTCACGGTATTAGATAAAAATATACTCATTTAAAGCATTTGAACCCAAAAAAATTATATACTTTTCATATTACTTTTAATGTATTAACATATAAAATTCATCTCACGGTATTAGATAAAAATATACTCATTTAAAGCATCTGAACCCAAAAAAATTATTACTTTTCATATTACTTTTAAATGATTAATTTTTTTTGAAAGAAAACTTCAAGAAAAAACAAAATAACAGGATTAAGTTATTAATTAAAACACTATAATATTCATGCTAAGTGAAAATATTTTTAAAATATAGAATATAATTTTTCAAGGTGTTTTATGTGCACAAATTATGAATTTATAATACCATTGAATTTGGAAATATATGAAACTATCAAATACTATTAAGAAATAGATTGTGCAATTTGCCTAGTATGTTAAATTAAAATAAGAAATCTTGGCTTAGACCTTCACAAAAAATATGAGTATATTACAAATTACAAGCGAGCTATCAAACATAGTCACAATTCTTTGAAAAAGACAGGAAAAAAAACAAAAAGCAGAAATAACACATTAAAGAACATAGGGTTCATGTAGAATACTAGCCTTTAAGCAAGCTATTATGACAAAATAAAGAAGTAAATTGTGAAAGCAATAAAAAGCAAATGTTTTCCAACATAATCAAAGCCTTGACAAGTTTAAATGCCCCCTAGACAAAACATAGAACAAAAGTAAGACCAAATAGATACACTTTGATTATTTCAGAGATACCTTCTGTTGGTATTTTGGGTCTCCAGACCTCTGAGATAAAACTATGAATTCAAGTTGTTCAGTTCCAGAGTCTGCAAGGATACTATCTCCCTGTGAAAAGCAACAATGTATTTCAGTTGATGCATAAATAAAGCAGTTTAGGTTTATTTGATTACTAAAACGTTGAGATTACAAATGCCTAAAGGACAATGAACGTCCCAGAAATTAGTAGGGATGGAATATAAAACTGGATACATGAAACAAGTTATGTAGCTTTTACCATTGTAATATTGTAGCCCCCTAATGATGATGATGATTTGACAAATGGATTGCATTTAGAGTAAAAGGAGTTGGTTCTTGAGGTTTATGCCAATCTTTTACTTCGCTATAATTCTAAAATATAAAAAACAGAATATTTTATGTTTTTTTTCTTTCATCACAAGCACAACAAATGACCCTTCTGAAATTTAGGGCCCGTTTAGGATTAATTTTTGTTTTTTGTTTTTAAAAACAAAAAATAGAAAATAAAAAGAAAGATATTGCTTGTTTGTCCGTTTTTCACCTGCTTTTTAAAATTTGTTTTTAAACGCAAGTGGTTTATTTGTGACACGTATTTTCTACGTTTTCAAAAAAGCCAAAAACACACTAGGCTTTCAATTAATAATTTAATTAACTTACTTTAATAATTACAAACTTAGTAATTATTAATTTTAAATAATAAATTAATTAAATAAATTAGTAATTATAAAACTTTAAAAACAAATCTACGTAATTCACTAAATAATTAATCAATTAAACCCATAATAATTCAAATAAAATATTAATCATTTAATTAAATAATTTAATAATTATAATTTAATTAATTAACTTAAAAATAATATACTTTTTAATTATTTAATTTTTAATTTGTAGATGAAATTAAATTAATTAGCTTAATAATTATAAATTTTAATAAACCGACTTAATAATTATTGAATTTCAATTAATAATTAAATTAATTATCTTCATAATCAAGAAATTTAATTAACTTAAAAATTATAAATTCTAATTAATTAATAATTTAATTAATTAAACCCTTAATGATTCAAATGAAATTTAATCATTTAATTAATTAACTCAATGATTATCATTTACTTAATTAACTTAATAATTGTAAACAAATTAATTATTATTTTTAATTAATAATTATAAAATTAATTAAAAAACTTAATAATTATAAATTCAATTACTTAATAATTATAAACTTATTAATTATTTAACTTCAATTAGTAATTTAATTAACATAATAATTATAAAATTTTATTAATAAATCTATTTAATTTTTTAAAACTATAATTTTTTCTTTAAAAAAATAGAAAATATCCAACCAAACATATTTTATATTTTTTAAAAATATATAAATCATAAGAGGATCAATGACGTTTTCTAAAAATGGAAAAAAAAAACAAAAATAGAACATTCTGAAAATAAATAAATAAAAAACAGAAATTAAAAAGTAATCCCAAACAGGACCTTTATATTCTGTTTTTATCTCTACCTGAATTGTGCAGTATGCAGTGTAATTAACCATATTCTTACTACAAGTAATATAATTGCTATCAACTTATCATAAAAATGCTATGAAATATATGTTCTTTAGTTAAGTGCAACATTCAAAATTATTCTTTATGGATGAAATATGTTATAATTTATACTATTTACTATAATTACTTCGCTGTAGATATTTTGATATAAAATGGTAGTAAAGTTCATATTCTAGTTTTATCTCACCTGCTTCCCTTTCTTTTCAATTAATATCGTCCATCTTTCTCTTTCTCACTCATTTTATTATTTCCTCTAGCCCATTTTTGGTTTATCTTAAAAAGAAGATTTGGATAGAATAAAGATCAGTTGGGGGACATATCATGACAACCCAAAAAATAAAAGGAAGAATTTCTTAGAGGATGGAGCAAAGGGTATGTTGTGAGTAGAAGCCTGGAGATTTCAGACCAAGAAATAAGGGCACAAAAGCAATGAAAAAAAAAATGATTTCGGGATAACTCAAGTTTCAACTGCAATTTCGATGGTTAATATAAAAAAAGCAAAACATTTAGGCCAAATGATATACAAAGCTTCCTTACAAAATTCTACTCCCTCATGACTAATAGAATTTCCAATAACAAAAGAATACATTGCATGACTGCGTGATATCGTGTAGGAATGATAAAAGGAAAAGTTTGGATGACAATTTCTCATTCATGCCAACTGAACTTAACAAGAACTTCATTCAAACCTTTTAAAGCTCTTCCACACAACCTTTTTGAAGAATCCTTGTGCATCCTTTGAAATTTTATTTAAATTAAGAAAGGAAAATGCAGTCTTTGGCATGGTATAAAACTCCAGTTCTTATAAATATTTATCAAATCATGGGCATTGGCCTGTCTTGATCTAATCCCACAAAATCATGAGGTATGAGGGTATTGGAATATTTGAATCCCATTACAAATGAATTTATGATGGCAGATGTGTATATACTAACTTCTTTCTTGAAACAGTCCTTGTCGAGACAAGTACTGCAAAAGCTCCACCAAAATCCCTCATTTAAATGGTCGCCTATCA
>NEWO01000005.1:3259115-3286723 GCA_003013225.1 Phalaenopsis aphrodite
TGGCGGCAGTGGTGATATTCTCGATTAGTGTTATTGTGGTTTAATTATAGTGTTATTGTTGTATTATTGTGTTATTATTGAGGCGTTATTTTGTAGTTATTGTGGTGTCATTATGGTGTTATTATCATATTTTTTATGGTGTTATTGCGATATTATTGTGGTGGTATTTAAGTGGTATTGTGACGAATGCAGTGGTATTCTCGACTGGTATTATTTTAGTTTGATTATGATGTTATTATGGTATAAATATAGTATTATTGTAGTATTATTGTGGTGTTATTGTATTGTTATTATGGTATTATTATGGTGTTATTACGGTATTATTGTGATGTTATTTAAGTGGTATTGTGGCAGTTCTGTGGTGGTATTCTCGACCGGTGTTAATATGATATTATTCTGGTATTATTGTGGGTTATTAATGTATTATTGAGGTGCTAATATGGTGCTGTTTGAGTCGTTTTATGACGGTTGTGATGGTATTCTCAATTGATGTTATTTTCGTTTTATTATGGTGTTATTGTGATATTATTGAGGTGGTATAGTCCACTTATTGGGGTATTATTATGGTGTTATTGCAGTATTATTGTGGTGTTATTAAGATATTATTATGACGTTATTTAACTAGCATTGTGATGGCTCTATGGTGTTATTCTTAGCTGGTGTTATTATTTTATTATTGTGGTATTATTGTGGAGTTATTGAGGTGTTATTGAGGTGTTATTTGAGTGGTATTGTGGCGGATGTCGTGGTATTCTCGACTAATGTTATTTCATTTTTTTAATATTATTGTGGTATTATTGTGGTGTTATTGAGGTGTTATTGTAGTGTTTGCAGTTATTGTAGTGTTATTATGATGTTATAGTGATATTACTATGGAGTTATTGAGATGTTATTATGGTATTATTTGAGTGGTATTGCGGCGACTGTGGTGGTATTCCCAATTGGTGTTATTGTGATATTATTGATGTATTATTATGGTGTTATTTGAGTGATATTGTAGCGGCTGTGGTGATATTCTCGATTAGTGTTATTTCAGTTTTATTATTGTGTTATTGTGGTACTATTGTTGTATTATTGAGGTGTTATTGTGCAATTATTTTGTTGTTATAGTGTTATTATGGTATTATTGTGGTATTATTGAGGTGTTATTGTGGTGTTACTTGAGTGGTATTGCAGTGAATCTATGATGGTTTTCTTGGTTAGTATTATTATGGTGTTATTGTGGGGTTATTAAGGTGTTACTAAGGTATTATTATGGTGATATTTGAGTGGTATTGCATCGAATATAGTGGTATTATCCACTAGTGTTATTGTGGTTTTATTATAGTGTCATTGTAGATTCTTTAGGAAAGAGGTGTCATGACTTATGATGTTAGCATGAAGCACAATTTTTTTATGAAAACAACATTAATGAGGATAATAAATGATTTTTCAGCGTATGGAATGTTATCTGGACGAAACAATGCATTAAAGTTAGCTTGTTCATTTTGCATGAATTCATATAAGGCATTCACGCTTCAGCATGACAAAATTATTTCATAATTTGGTTGCCACATTATGTTTTTAGATGTTGAACATTCCTTTAGGAGAAACAGAAGTGCATTCAAAAGAAACAAAATTTATTTCAGATTGTTAGTAACATTCTAAAGAATATTATTTGTCCCGAGCTATCTTCATAATATCCATTAGGCTTTGTTGTTATTCATAATTGGTTAAGGAAAAAAAAAATTTTTATTTGCCTTACTAGAAGGATGGCATGATTAGACAATTCTCGATGTGATGCGCATGGAGAATTTTTTTTTTTCACAATATATTCAACATTGTGATTGATGTTAAAGGAAAAATTAAAGATAACATGAATGTCAGACTAAATTTGAAGGACATTTGTAGAAGGTGGGAAATAGAAATTCAGAAAATTGTTACTAGCAAGCTTTTAAAGCCCAAAGCAAAATATTCTCTTACTTTAGCACGGCATAGATCAAGTTGTGAGTGGGTTCATGTATTAAAATTTCTAAGCAAATATGCTCAAATTTGAGTCGTTGTGTTGATGTGGAGACGAGAAAAATATTTGGAATGAAAAACCATGATTGTCATATTTTTCTTCAAAATTTGACGCCAGCTGTATTTAGTTACTTGTAGAGCAATATTTTAAAATCAGTGTGCTCTTCAAGGAGATATGTGCAGCTCGTTTGAAAGTTGTTGGCATACGACAGTCAAAAGCAAACATTCCAATAATATTATGCAAGCACGAAAGAATATTCTCACCCAATTTTTTCGACTCCTTAGACATGTCGGTACGTCTACCTCACAAAGCATTACTTGGAGGAGTTGTACAGTAGTCCTGGATGTATCCATTTGAGAGGTACATAGTAACGATTTTTGAATAAATTGTAGTTGCTACTTCGTAAATAATATTATAAAATTATGCTAATTAATAATTATTCATAGGTTTTTTAATAAATTGAAGTGAAATGTCAACAATAAAGCACAACCGAAAGGATTCATATGTGAGACATAATTAATGCAGGAAACCGCAACTTTTTGCTCCTAGTATTATTGCAAGAAGAATCCACGTCATTAGGAGTGGTGCCTCCGTTGACACTTTCTATTTTATAGTAGTTTGGTCAAGCATCTAGGACATTCACATCACATTATCTCAGTGACCAATAACTTCGAGCAGCGACACTTCATATTCTTCTAAATTGCGATGAAGTTCAACCCCTTATTGAGTAAGACATTAAGTGCTATTAATAGTTTATTCTTCTAGGTGAAAATATTATAATGAGCTAATCCGTAAATTTTTTTATTATGGTGATAGTTTATTCATAGATTCATTGAACTCAGTTCAAGATAATATCATAAGCCAGGAGATAGAGAATAATTTCCCCCGACAAGGTTCACAGCACATGTAAGTTAGAGTTTAACAAATTTATTAAACATCTAAGATAATTGTAGTGAGGTATCTTCAAAGACACATGAGTTTTTATGAATTACTAGATTCACGATTAGAACAATGGAGTAACGAATCAAAGCTTGATAGATCTTGCTTGGGGATCTATGCACATCATGAAAATTTGACATATTTATGATGCGAATGACTACAAGTTTCATATGAGATATTGGTTAAAAGGAAAAAACTTGTAATTTTGGCATTTATGTTAAAGTAAATAATAAATCTGATGATGGGATAGGTTACTTTGGGATTTTAAAGAAATTTTTGAACTATCTTATTCTACCTCTATTGGTGGGAGTGTATTCATGTTCAACTATGATTAGTTTGATTTTGTTCCTAATCATGGAACAAGAGTAATCTAACCGCATACTAAAATTGACTCGTTCATTTTAGCAAGGCAAGCAAATCAGGTATTTTATCTTCCATATCCCCATAGAATAAAAGACAAAGTTGAGTGGGCAGTACTCATAACTGGTAAAATTACAACGACTATTGATATTCAAAATTCAATTGAACCCTCTCATCAAGAAATAGAAATGACAAATTATACATTCCACTTGATATAATCGATGAAGAGGTCAATTTATGGGATGTTACTGGCAAACACAAAGAGATTCATATTGATGAGCATGATTCTGACAATGGTTTGGATGAAGTAATTTTAACTACATCATTAAGCGACTCATCTGAGGAGGTTAACTAGGATGTTTAAGTTAATTCAGCTGTGTAATTTTGTATTTTTAGTTTTAATGGTGTGTAGATCACACTTTACAATTTTATTTTATTTTTATTTTATATTGTTGTGTTTTCAGTTTCAGTAGTTTATATATTGCACTTTACTGTTTTCTTTTCTATTCACTGCATACTCTTGAGTTTTCACTTTTAGTAGTTTGTAGATTGCATGAAATTTATTGTTGCCCTTTCTCTTTACTACGTATTATTGTATTTTCAGCTTTATTAGTATGTTGAAGCACTATTTAATTCTACTTGTATACTAGCAAATGGCTTCTAGAGGGAAGGGCGATCTCCCCCCTAAAGGGGACATGGCACTTTGCATAAGTCAGGCAGCATGCAAGGTCGTACGCTCGACACGCCCCAGCGGGAGTCCACCTCGACACAAGTCACAATACCACTAACAACACCATGCAGGACACCACTAACGTCACCAGCCACGACACCACCGTCGTCACCAGTCACGGAATTACACACAAGCAGAGCCACTAGCAGTGACCACGACACCGACAAAACTATCACAATTAGCTGCTATTAATGTGTCGTCTATTTCGAGTAGCACAAGCAGCTGTTATCAGCTCTAGGAAGTGGAGAACACATAAGTTTAATTGAATTCTGACAATATAGTCTTATATTTTTTTTTCATTTAATAGAGAACTAAGCATATGTTATTTTCATATTCACTCCCCCACACAAGACATCCATTTCATATGACACATAATTCAAAGCAAGTACTATTAACCATACTTATCCTAAAGGAAAATCCTGATGATAGTTTGGGATATATGGTTTGCTGAGTTTAAGGTAAACCCCAAACATTGTAACTTCAGTTGTGTACTTATTTTTATGAATCTAACAATTTTTAATTCAATTTACAGAAACAATAGTCCTGGCCTCCCGAGGAGTAGGCACGCATGCGAAGGAACTTCAAGCATAAGGCGAGCAATCCTCTTTGCAACCAGTTCGGTGATATATGTCGAACATGTGAGCACCACTTGCGGCTTGGAGATGATGTATTTGTCGCTCTGCTTAAGGCCTAGGACTCTTCCAAGTATCAAAAGAAGAGGGGGCAGACCAAGCAGACTCACTAATCCAACTGCAAGGGCATGAGAGCCTCGAAGCACACTAGTGGAGCGCTCTTACATACAAAGTACAAATGGAAGCCGATAAGACTTATTTTCTGCATTAAATCCAATTACATTAAATGTATGCTAACTATATTATTACATTGACAGACTATAGAAAAAGGACGGGAGTCTACCACTACAGAGTTACACGAGCGTACACACAGGTGACAGTTGAATCAGTTTTGGGTGGACAACATATCTCACTCGACCCACATAAATCATAAGATTAATTAGTATAAAATTTAAATAATTATAAAGTTTATTTATTCTCTAACTTTTATTAATCATATTTTTGTACGATGCCTTCCAGAGGCTAAAGGAGAGCTGATCCCAGCAGTCGACTTGTGGTTCAAGCACATCTCACAATCTTATTGAGTACGACCTCTGGAGGGAGGCCGTCAGAGGTGAGTAAGGAGGCAAGGACTATGGGTTAGGGTCTAGTGCATCTATTTCCACTACACAAGAGGAGGAGATGTGTTGATAGGTTGTTTCCCAAGTCTCTACCCACCTTCTTACCCTGAGATCGAAGATGGAGTGGAAGATGAAAGAGGAGATAAAAGCGGTTTGTCTTAAAAACTGGAGAAAGGGAAGCAATCGGTTCAAAATGAGGATGAGGTGGATGATGATGAGGACATAATAGAGGAGGATGAGTAGGGGTTCTTTTTTATGTTTGTTTGTCTATTAAATAATTTATTGGTCTCGAATATTATTTTTGTTGGACAGTTGTTCATGTCATTTGGTTTAATGCAATTATTTTTATTTTATTTATATATAAGAATTATGTGTTCATTAGTTTCATTACTGTTATGTGATTTGTGTTAATTGCACTATTACGATTGCAGGTGTGTAAATTGTAGTGTTGAAAGATTGTTTTATTTTTTTTCCCTAGAACTGCAGGTTTTCAACTACTTACTGACGATTTTACAACTATTTGATTATGCGTTGATGGTTTTCCGACGTTATATCAAACAAGCGACATTAAAATAGAGTGATGCACTTTTCTACGGCTCTAAATCATCAATCATTTCCACGATAACCAACGGTATTGCCACACCTTTCTGACGCAGGTGCAAAACTTTTTTGACGTAAGTGCAACACTTTGTCGATGAATAGTTATGTCGATTATATAACCAATGATGAAACTACAGTTAAACATTTTGATCACTAATGACGGTTAGTACGTCAAATAATCGTTGGTTAATATAAAATCATAGATAAATTGTCTCTTATTTTATTACCAACAAATGTTTTTGTTAGTTAACTAAACTGTCGGTAAACAAATATCCTATGGATTTACTCATTATTACCAACGGTATTTGACCGTCGATAATAACCTAATTTCTTGTAGTGATTTGATTGATCACATTGCTTCCCTTGAATCTACCGTGTGTCTCCTCAAAATCAATGACGTGCTAAAGTGTTCTATTTTATTCGTCATTCCAAGTGGGCCGACCCTCAGGTGGTTTGACAGGTTATCATTAGAAGCAATCACATTATTTGTTGATTTCAAGCGGATGATCATGACATAATTTGCTAGTGCTCAAACGTTTCTAAGAAGCTTAGGAGCCCTTCTACAACTCTACCAGAGTCATAATAAGAGCCTTTGCTTATTCATCATCCACTTCCGGAAGGAGACATTGAAAATGTGGGATAGGGAACATGCAGTCATCCATGTCATCGTAGTTCAAGAATTAAAGGAAGGACCTTCTAATATGCGCTATGCCTGCAACAACTGAAGATGCTAGCCGATAGACCAAAATAATTTGTTGTTTTAAGTATACATTTTATGCTTATTTTTATGATATTGCACTTTAAATAAGGCTATTTTCATGTTCTTATTGCAGGTATATCAATTTTAGGCATTTGGAGCAAAAGAAGCAAAATGAACGAAATTTGGAGCCAAAACAACAAATTTTGAGATTCTGGAGCCTGAAGCGCCACTTTACAGAGAGTTGGCGTCTGAAGCGTCATTTTATAAAGAGCTGGCGTCTAAAGTGTCAGATTTGGCGCCTGTAGCGACAAAACCTAGAACAGCACTGTCTTAAGCAAGTTGGCGCCTGAAACATCAGAACCAGCACTTGAGGTGCCAGAGACAACTTTTTGCTGATTAAGGCGATCCTTGACAAATTTTTTCGAATTTCGAAAGGGACACTTATTTTAAATGCCTCATAGAGTGATTCAATGCATCTAAACACTTTAGAATGTCCTCTCATGAAGGGATATGTCTCTTGGATCAATAGACATGTCTTTTGAATTTAAAAGGGTTGACTTTTGGATAGAATTTTGGAGGGAGACTGCCTCTAATAAAAGAGAGGGAATTTTGGGGCAAAAAGGGGGGGTGAAGAGAGAGTGGCATGAGATAGATAGAGAGAGAAAGTCAAGGGCTTAGAGATTTTCTTCAAGGATTGTAATAGGAGAGGGAAAATGAGAGATTTCTTCTTCATTACACTTCTAAGAGCGATTTGAGAGTGCTTGTAAAGAGAGAGTGTTTGAAGAGAACTTCTAAAGATTTACTTGGGAAGGATTGTGAGATAAGTTGTGTTTTTTTCTTTCTTTGTTTTGTAATCTTGTTTTTATATATGAAATACGTGTTTTGTTATTTCCTTCTCATGAATTCTGAGTGGTCTTCTTTATCATTCTCCCTATTTTGAGATATGGTTTTATGAAGAATTAATTTTATTTTATATGGTTTTAAATGTCAAAAATTTGTGATGATTTGAACTCTGATATTCATTTACTTTTCAATTTGGTCAATTGAAATGTTAAAATGTATTGAGAAACATATGTTCCGAAAAGGGCTATGATTTCTACAACATAGTAAAAATCACATTTGATTCCATGGGAGAGGATGTCATACATGGGGTTGAGTGCAAATAAATAGAGAAAAAAACTTTGTTGGATGCATAATTGGAGATTTTAAGGTGTCTGATTAAAATCTTCAATTTGGTCCAGTTGATTGAAATTTAATGTGAGATTGTTAACCCACAAGTGAGGGAGTAGTGAAAGCTTTAGAGTGGCAGCTTATATCTTCCCAGTCTAACCACAAAATTAGGAACCAAACTCTAGATTAGTCAATATTTTTTATACACTTGAAAGAGGGTAAAGAGTAGGATTGCTCCTATTGACACAAAACAATATATATATATATATATATTCAAATAATTTTAATTATTCACAATCCATACACTCGTTGTAAAGGGGAATGATGTTTTCTTAAATTTGAATTATTCGCCAAAAAAACTTTGTTTAATTTTCATAAGTTTACTTTTGAAAGTTTAGCAATCACTTTAATTAACTTAGTTTTTTTAACTGCATTTTATTTAGCATTCACTTAATTACTCTATATTCGAATTTCGTACTTCACTTTTATAGTTTAAATTGTAGTTTACATTAAAATCATAAGAATTTATCTATAAGCATTTTCAACTTTCCTGTGAGATCAATATCTAGAACTTCATTAGAGCTTTTTATTACTTGAGCGATACATATACTTGTTTTATTTTTAGAGGATTTGACATTTTAAAGATTTATAAAAAATAAAACTATTTTCACTAAAGTTATATTTTTTGGATTAAATTGCATATTTACTATTGTATATGTCATGTGTATTTTGTAATATTGGAAAATATTTGTGAAAATAACACAATAAATCTGCCCGCATCCCTAGCCAAGCTATTAGAAGTAGCCAAAAATCACATATCGGTAGAAGAATACAACTCCCTCACATTATTCTAAAACGATCTCACCTTGAAGACTCACAAGACACTCGTATAATCGAGCGACTGATGGAAGTCATCGTCAAGGAAGTCAAGCCCGATATTTGCAGCCTAAAGAGACATCAGTAAATTTTTATAATAAGTAACATTGATGATGCAAACTGCAAGAAAGGTGGTGGCTCATGTGCAAAGTAGAGACAATTTGAAGATATTTTACCCCTAGAAAAAATTTTGCATCTTGACAGTAAAGTCCAACCAACACTCAGAGAAATAGATAAGATCATTTAAATGATCATCAAAATTCGACCGACGCATGGGGAATTCAAACAGACCCATCGACAGTGATTCCATCCAAACGGCAAAAGAGACAAGGACATATAACATCTGATCCGTAAATTTTTTTTAAGTAGTAGACAACGATAAATAAAATTTTAATAGTAAATCACACAAGATCTGGCCCACAATGCTTAAGCAACAATAAAACCTATGTCTTATAGCTTAAAGCAGGTCAAACTCTGGCAGCGATTCTCTACCCATTAGCGACAAGATTGGTAAATCACACAAACTTAAATTAGTTCACTCAATCTATCTCTGCTTGAGCCTAGAGTATGAGTGATCTCTCACGGATGTCTGACAGCTTCTGATGAGCAATCTCTTCCTCCATCCTCTCCACTTTATCAACATGAGCAAGTGACTCAAGTGTCTCCTTGCCTTGATAGATCACGACCGATCGAGCGAAGGAGTTCTTGATCTTGTCCAAGCGGCGAGCCAATGGCTTGCAAGATACTCAACATCCATCAGTTGTCTCCATGAAGGTCTCGAGAGGATTTCTTGGGCAATTAATCCTACCATCTTCGCTCTAAATTCGGTCTCCCTCAATTGGTGCTTACGCAATAGCCACTCGTTGTGCAATCGGGTTCTCATTAACATTTGTCAGAGATGAGTCATCAGCCAGAACTATCATAATCGGATTAGTTGCACCAAGAAACAACGTGAAGAAGAGCCCCACCTCCCCCGGTAAAAATTCAAAATCTGAGAAGCATGATCGAGGCTTCTCATATCAAGGATTTGATCCAACACGGACGATGCAAGTGACACGAGGCTCTCACCGGGTGGTGTCAAAGCACAAACAGCTTTCTACATATCGAGTGACAATAGAGCATCAATAGCTTCTTGCGTACAGGGTGGTGGCAGAGCACCAAAAGCTTCTTATTTGGCTCCTTCAATCTTTGGGTATCGTGTCGCAGTCTAAGATTGAGTCAATGTATTGATAATGGTTGGGGCAGTCACCCGAGCGTTCCTCTGCTGAGTGTGAGGAACAATCAAGGGTCCACCTGGTCTACCTACACAATCACTTTTCTCTTATTAACTATAGCCTTCCTCTTCCTTTCATCTTCTGGGCAGCACCACTCTTTCGGTCTCTAAAGGTAACTCGAAGCATATTTTTACTGGAGATATCACATGGGGCATTCAATACATTCTTCATTACAACACTCAGAAGCTGTAGATTCAAACGAGAAGGTATGCATAGTAAATATGAAATGTGAAGTCATCTCATGCCTTATCTATAAGGTTCAAAGGAATGAAAATTCAATTCTTAAATCATTTATTAATAATAAATGTGTTTTGTTTTTTATATTGTTAAACATTCTTATTGCATCATCACTTTCAAGAAGTAAGAGAATCCAATAACTAAAATATGTACATAAAAAACGTGTCGGTGTTGATATTGAGGAGATCTGACGGTTTAGAAGAAAAAGAAAATGAAAAAGGAGGACTTACTAATATTAAATTATGAGGCCCACTTTTTCGACAAATTGAAGCAATCTGAGCGAAAACTAGTAAGACTAAAGCCAAAGAAACCGTGAGACAGACCAAAGACAACCATATGATATAAGAACGAGCTGATCCAAGGAAGAAATAGTATTTTAGCATCTCTGACCACCCCAAAGACATCCAGAGCCCCCACATTAGCGGCTAAGGATAGATAGTCGGATCATATCAATCGACCGAGTCATATCGACCAAACTCAGTCGACCAAACTGATCACATCCAGCTAAGTGAATCTCAATCAACTGAGACAAGTCAAATTGAGCTTAGTCGGACATTAAACTCATAAATGTAAAATAATAAGAATACCCTATAAAACATTCTTTAAAGTTGATACAAAAATGTAACATCATCACATTATACTCTCCCCTATAAATAAGAAGTTAATTTTATGAATAAAACGTGATCGATATAATATTTTATTGTTCAATTCTCTCTCTCTCTTCCTCTCTTACGTTTTATTCCTTCAAGGGTAATTCACAGACAAATCAGGTTTCCACAATATCAATAATCAAGTAACTTTAATTATGAAAATCAAAATAAGTAAAATAGATATTACCTTAAAAAAGTCAATTTTTCCATCATATACTACAAAAATCCTTATTATAAAGGGGGGCAGAGCCACTCTTTCCTAAAAGATTTCTAGTGATGGAGGGCAAGAATTTTGGGAACGATTTTCATGTGAGAGCGATACAACAAGTCAAAATTGAGAAGTGTGGGCTTTTGAAGCAAATAAAAATACTAGAGGGGCAATTGTGCAAATTACCAAACCTGCCATGTTTTTTTTGGTACATAAATTTTAAAAATAAAATAAAATTTAGGTGTTCATATATAAATAAATAAAAATTGGTGATAATCATATATAAATGCTCCATCATATATACCTCACAGGCTGGTGAATGGCGAAATTGCCAATCAGCCCCTTCAGTGTTTCTCATATTGTAATAAAGTCTCCAAACAAGTTAATATATTGCTTATAGTGCTTGCCATATTTTTTCAAGGATGCATCTTTATAATCATGTGAAAATGTTTTGTTTTACCAATTCAGGCCTTCTTTTTGTTTTTTGCAGTGGTTGATAAAAATATACTGGGAAAAGTATTGTAGTTGGGCATGCCATGGGAGAACAGAATCTATGAATTAATATTTTATTGGAGCAGCAATAACATTACAGTTCCATGGAAGCAGCCGTCACAAATTCAGACCAAGTGCATGAAAAGAAATAGGGGAAAAAAGGGACAAATACTTGAACCTAATTCTCTGATATGTATGCCACAAAGTTGAGCTTTAATTGTTGAAAAATGATCAAAGGGTGAACGGCCCACGCCCTAATAGCAGGAAGAAGTTAATCCTGATACTCAATGTGAGATTTGTTGACCGTTAGAGGGGACTGCTGCTGTCTGTTGCCCAGCTGCAGTAGCTCCATGCTGAGATGCATAGGAGAAGAAGAAGAGTAAATATTAAGATTAAAGGAAAGGGGGGGCATTTTACATGAATAGCACATAATTCTTATATATTTATATATCTAACACCGTTCATATTTACATTCATAACAGTCGAATCCTTGACATCACATCAAAAAAATAATCAGTATCGTTAACTTTTTAAAAGTTAAATATACATTTTCATGCATAGGAGTAAATATACAAGTTTAGGTGTTAGATATGGAAAAATACAAGAATTGTGTGTTATGTATGTAAATTTCCCTAAAATAAACTAAGGAGAATACAAAATTTAGTATTAAATAAATAAGTCAATCATGAATTAGCAAAATGATATTATAAAACTAATTTACAGGATGCAAGAGTTTAAACTGCCTACCCCATCATTTGACTCCAAGCTATGCGGCTGAAAGGGTACAGGAGATTTGGAGAGATCTCTCAGCGTACCCTGCAAGAGAAATGAGATCAAAATAGGAATTCAATTGTACTGTGCAGCCAAACCAAATAAATATATGATTTTGCAAGAACACCTATTTCTGCCACGAAAAGGATGAAATTTGTTTCCACTGTAGTTTATTCACAAAATATATAATTAAATATCAACCGAGCAAACATCAGACAATGTCAAATGAGCCGAAGATGGCTGTAAAAGTCGAACCATAACATTAATAGGATGAACAAGCTAGTCAACAACACAATGAAACTAGAACTATGTAGATTGTACAGTAGAAGGGATCAGAGAACTAATTGTTGTTTTAATAATAATAAAAGAAACTCTGTTTGCACAAACTAAACAAAAGACATATATAATTACATGATACCAAAAAAGTAGTATACAAAAATTAGAAAAATGATAGTTCTTAATCCAGGCAATGTTCAAGTAGCACCACATATAGGTAATTTTTGCACCGCAGAATTTTAGCAAACTTCAGAGCAATAAATGCAACGGTTAGAACGAACATAACAGCACAAGCAAAAATGGGGAGAAAAAGGATTATTTGCATGCATGCCACTTAATTCCTATGTATTTAAATATCTAATACCTAAACTTCAATTTTTACACATACATACCACTTACCTAAACATGAAACGGTGAGTTTCACTTTTAAAGTTAAAATAGTGATATTTTTATGTGTTATAAAAAATTTCGGTGATATAAATGTAAAAAGTGTGAGAGATGTAAATACATTGGATTTGGATGGTAAGGATGTAAATGCCTTAGAAATAAAATATTGATGTTTTATTTACACTAGCAGCTAGTTTTGTGATCAACGATAATAACCACGCTTATATTGCTCACGAGAGACCGTTATATGTTCCAAAACTGATGCGTGCCCTCAATCAATCGCATACAAGAAGTCATAATTCCAAGAAATTTTTGCATTTATCCGCATAGGTATCCTCAAGTACATAGACTAAATAAAAGGATTTCCTGTTTATTTATCATTTACACAAGCCAGAGAAAATATGAAAATGGAATTTCAAGAAGGTGCTGGAACACCCGCTTGGTCAGGTAAATCACACACAGAGGAAAAGCATTAAAACCTGTATGGTAACGGATGAGATTTAAGTTGGTAGGATCTAATAAATCTTGTAAAATCCGGATTTAAGAAATTGTGGAAGGGTTAAATCCCAAAATGGTTAAAGATTTAGTAAATCTTAATCCTGTCAAACAACTGATGTTGGCATTTAAAAAATTGTTATATTTGTTAGAATAAAAAATCATAATTAAACTTTAATTATTTTATTCTTATTATTAAAATTAATTATTAATTGAATTAAATTTAATTTCTAGTTACACTAATTAAAATTCATTATTCATCAAATAAATAAATTATTAAACTAATCATTTATTAAGACATAATTTAAAATTAATCAATTATTAATTAATTAGTTATTAATTATATTAATTAAGAATTATTTTAATTTATTAAATAATTTAAATTGTAAATATATATTTATTCATTAATTAACTGTTAAATAATTACATGTAAAATTTTCTAATTGTAACTAATTTAATACTATATTAATTAATTATTAATTATTAATCAATTAAATTAATAAAATTAACTTAAATAAAATAAATTAAAACCACAAAGCTCTCTCCCCTTCTCCCCTCTGCCTAAAAGCCCGCCCACAATACTCCATCTGTCCCGGTTTCGCTCACAAACCCTTCCCCTCTCTGCCCAAAACCCTCACTTATGTCCCTTCTCTCCCAGTTTGGTCGAAAACCAATACAGTCCCGACTAGGGCTAACTAGGAGGCAAGGATAGGATCGCAGAGACGAAACTCTTATCTTTCTCCATCTGCTCTGTTCCTACACAAAATCATGGAGGAAGGTTGTTTCATATCATAACTTTCACCGGGACCGTCCGTCCCACATTAACTAAATCCACCAATTCACAGAATTTAGTACCAGGAAGCCCAAAGCAGTGAAATCCAGATTTATCAAATTCGCAGCTTTATTTTGTCCAAACTAACCATTCGACAAGATTTAGGTTAAATACTACTCAAAATTCGTTACCAGCAGCCCCTGAAAGCTCCTTCAGAATAACTTTTTGACAAATTTTGCTATAAAAAAATAATCAACAAATAAAAAATTCATTTATTTGATTACTTTTTTCACTGTTTTTTCTCTTAAACATTTGCCTTACAAAGCGGTTTTAGGAAATTTGATAGAGGCTGTGATAGGAAAACTAGCTTTTAAAACTACGAGCTAAAAAAAGAAACCGCCACCAAAGAAGACATCCAAAGTTGTTGGTGTTCAATTCTGAAAGTTGGCAGCGAGTTTCAGTTGCAATTTGCAATTTGCCCCGACTCCTACTCAAATGCTGCTTACACTAGGCGTCCAATTTGACAACCAGCTTAGTTGTGCAGTTGCGCTTCAACACTCAATTTTCTCATGAAAAAACTTCTTGCAAACTCAATAATTATGTTTGTTCCAAAAATAGCCAATCTAAGGTAAGAATGAAATATAATATCTGCATCAATTAACATCTAAAAAGCCTAATTAAAGGAAAGTTCAACATCATAGTCATCAAACAATGCTGCTTAGATATGATAAATCAACTTTTCTCCATTAATGTACAGCCAATCTGAATAACTTCTTGTTCTAATATATTATTATTAATTAATTAAACTACTTAATCCATGACTAGATTGAATAATCACTTTATGTTTTTTTAGAAGCATATTGTTCTAATTTATAATTAATAAGTAATAAATCTTATTAATCAGGTTAAAATAACCCATTAATAGAAATTTGGCTAAGCATCATTTTTAACTAATTACCCTAATCAATCAAAAAAATAATTAATCTACCAATTAATGTAAGGACAATTATATCATCGAAGTTACTTATTGGAGGAATACCCCATGAATGCTGCGTGCATTATGGACCTGCACCTAACATGCATAAGGCAGGCACACACCATCCACAGGCGTACCTGCCAAAAACACTAATAGCAGCGCCGCTGCCACAAATTATTCTAATAAACCTAATCAACAACTAAGCTAATTTGCTCACAATCTTTATATTAATAACAATTAGCCTATATAAACAGCCTGATTTATTACCATAATCATAATTATAATATTTACATTATTTTATCTTTTATAATGTGCAAAAGTAAAACTAAAGAAGTGGTTGCCTGCGCGTAAGAAAAAAGCGATGGTAAGATTTAATAAATTCCTAAATCCATCAAACCTTGTAGTTATAAAATCTGGATTAAAGCCAAATCAAAGGAAAAATTGAATTCACTGACTCCGACAATTCAATCCGCAGAACACCTGCTTTTTCAGGTTTGGCAGGATTTAATATATAAAAGGCTCAACCAAACTGCCCATTAAGAGGTTTTCAAAATCTCATATTAGAATATATAAAAGGCTCAACCAAACAGCCCCTAAAACTGAGATTCAAATGCATCCAATTACCTAACATAAAAACCAAATGATCCTAAAAGTTAACAAAATCACATTTAAATATTATGCACAAAAATAATCAAATTTTTTATCTTCAAAACAAAGAGAAGGTTCTACCTTGTTTGCCCACATAAGCCCACATGCATTACATAATGTCCTCGGTCCATCAGGGCCACGGCGCATCATAGGTGTATCTTTTGCACTAATGTGGCAGTGATAGCATCTGAGAAACACCAAAAAGATACATATGAAAATGTTTGACATACCAAAATGGTCTCCTGATTATTTAAATGAGATTATTTTAGTCATAAAGTTTAGAAAAGTGATAAATTTGTCCCCGGATTCTTTTAATGGGGACCAAAATAGTCCTCAGTGGACACTACTCTAGGAACTAGATTACCATTTTTATAAATTTTGTGAATAAATTGGCCACATGTGAAGTTGGGAGATTATCTAGACACTTTTCTCGAATGAAAACAATTAAGAATTCTCTCAAATGTGGATTCTGATCCAAAAACTAGGACATCTCTAGAAAGCTTACGCTGATGCTGTTTGAGGCTGACCATTCTCTGCAACCAAATATGATGTAGAATCCGCGCCAGTAAAACCTGGTTCTGCACCTTCAACTTTTGACTTTGACGAAGTAAATTGACCTTTATTACGCTGCATCCTGCCAGTGCAATCAGTATCATAAATTACAAAATCTTGGTGTTGTTTGTCCAAATGCTATTGGTTTCTATGCTGTAATTAAAAAAAAAAAATCCTTCCGTGACGAAATCAAAGGTAACAGGAAAAAAAATTAAGAAACCCATAGTGAGTTTTCAATTTTGGAGAGCTTATCAGATCGCTAAAGAATACTGCTGTCTGAATATTGTTCCCAAGCGAACCAAAACAAATCAAAAAAGCTCCTCATCATCATTTGTCCTATCCCAACAAATAGAGAATCGCAATAAAATCTCTATAAATTTGTTGGATCAACAAGAAAAATAAATGAAAAATTAAAATATTTTAAAAAAAAACAACTAATATTTTTGCTAGAAATAGATAGCATGCATTAATTATTTTACAGATCAATAATTCAGAGTCCCAAAATTTTTAGTAGCCACAGAAAATAAAATAGAGATAATTTTGAACAACTTAGTAGCATAACTAGTTCGTATATATCTTAAACATGTCCATTCCTAAAGTGCTAATTTCTACTTACCATGATAGAAATGCATGAGAAAAGAGGTCCGAACCTTTAAAATGATACAGTTGGCTTTCACAAACAATATGATCATCAGTCTATAATGTCTTTGGCTATACCATCTAATGTATGGTTCATTTTGGCCAAGCAAAACCTCACGGTTTCATCCTTTTTTTTTGTGACTTCCCAAGGTGTCATCATTCCCAAAGGTGATTCCAAAGCAAAATCTGCTAAGTACATCAAAAGTTGGCCTGCATATTACTGCATAAATCTCTGCTTTTATAGACCAACCTATTTTGTTCATGTCTACGCTCCTTTCTCCAAAAGGCCTATCAGAAGATGCTCCTTATCCAAGCCTCATCCTCAACTTCATTACCTGCCCTCATTGGCAAATCGTGCAACAGTATGTCCACTTTGGCATAACCCATCCCATATTAAGGTAAACCTCACAGTCTTATCCTTTCTTTTGTGCAATTACTAAGCATCACTAATCCTAGCAATGCTCCACTATAAACATGCTTAACTATGAAGTTCCTAAAGAAAATCCACCCGTTACACAAAAAGGTTCATTACATGTTACGGCTCAAGTATTTATTATATAATATTATTCCTCTACTTCTGATGTGAAAATTGACTCATTTCTGCACGATCTTTCCCCTAAATGCACGTAATCCTAGAAGCCTACTAGATGTAATTTTTTATTCAGGCCTCAACCCTGACAATCAATCCTTGCCCTCGAATTCTCTTCTTTGGATTTGGGATAAGAGAAATGTTGGAGACAGTGAAATGATATAACTCCTATATGGTTGTATTTTTAGTATTTTTATGATTTTTTTATTTATTAAAGATTTTTATTTTTCTAAACTTTTTGGAACACAGAAGACAATAATATTCTATTTGGAACACATAAAACAATGCAAACTGTGCCACTACTCATCGAAACTTTTGGGGGCATCATTGAGACGGAAGTTTTTTTAAATTGTTATTTTAACATTAGCCTTTATTTTTTTGTTATTATTCACCAAACCACCCCCCTCCCCCCCACCCCAACTTAAAAACATAAACATGAGATTGTAACAAGTCATGTTCATCCCAAGCACATGTTCTCATCTTGTATCTATGGTGTCATGTTTGCATACTCATATATTATAGCATGCTAGAAGTCACATGAGTGATCTAATAACATAAATTCCACAAACATAATTGAAATAACTAAGAAGCTTGAATACAGCATGAGGGTCATCATACTACACTAAATATTTGATTGAGGAAAGCACATGAAGGATGCTCATATACTATATTGATGCAAGCTTTAATGTCACGAGAAAAAGAGAGAAAAAGAGAGAAAAGAAGAGCATGCACAACTTAAGCAATCTACATGTAAATTTTGGATAAAGGGATAACATCCATGATTTCCCTGAGCAATAGTTTTATTTATCAAGTCAATAAATAATTGATGATCAAAATACAAATATTAAATATTACAGAGATAGAACCAAAATAATTTGAAACCAAATCTAATCCTATTGAAAACTAAATTTTATCTTAAAAAATTAAAATTCATAATTTATCCAAATTTAATTTAAAATAAAATTCAGAAATAAATAATTTCTAATAAAAATAAAATAAGCTCTACAAATACAACTTGCATTGAACCAGATACACAACTCGTGATAAGCCATAAAAATAAACACATTCCTCACTTAAAATCAATCAATGATTCAAATACAAGCTATTAATCCCTATTTATACAACAAGGTTACAAAAATGAGTCTAAATATTCTTCAAGTGCATACAAGGGAAAAAATACCTAGAAAGCAGGAGATCCAAAGAGACGTACTAAAAACTTATTACACCTTACCCTAATTGCAAAAGGTAGAGAATGGATGTTTGGAAGATGCACTAATACGAAATTAATGAATGATTAAATAACACATAAGAAAAAAGGATCAGAGAATAAAGGAACACTTTGCATATAATTTGGAGTAATATGCACACAAATACTCATGATTGGACTCAACAATAATTTCATTCATTGAATCTATAATCAATCAATAATCCAAATACAAATAATCGGAAAAAAAATACTTATTATTTGAGAATTATTGCTCTTGAATTTTTAGGTATGGATGAAGCACTTTTCTATCATTGTTGTTTTATGTTTTAACATAAATATTCAATCAATATGTGGTGTGTATACTACTTGGAACTCAAACCTACAACAACTAAGTTGCAATTTATAAATATACTAGGAAAAAAAGTTATTTCAGAGACACCAAATGTCATCATGTCACTTTATCTGATCTAATTGGCCCGGAACTAAATTAGTAAATGGAATACTATTATCCTCAAATCAACTCATCTCTTAGGCATGCTCTCCGAATCAAGAAAATGTGATGTAGACTTTTCACCAAGATTTTCCATCTATATTAGCAGTAAAGAAAACATGTTTCAATACTGCATGTTCAATTTACAAGGATTTAATGGGCCAAGTGCCACTTTGTGCCAGCCAATGAGCATACAAAACAACAACAAACGAGCATGGTCAGAGTTATTTATCTTAAGAGCAAAATTGCAGGTTGAGGGAGTGAAGCGGTGTAATGAGAGATTAAAAAAGAAAATTGGATAATCATATGAGTACTGAGTATTATGTGCGAGAAGAAAAGTGATCACATATAAGTATTTGAAAAGATAAGGTAAAGAGTGGCGTGCAGATTGTAAGTTTAGATTTCAAATGAGAAAATGGAGACGTAAATTCTTGGGCTTGAAAACTGACATTGAATGGTCTATAACATGGAGGGAAAAGACACGAAGGAAGTGTGACGCTCAAAGAGACAGCAAAAATTTATTGCACCTTTATCTAATACCTAATGATAGATGATGGATGTAAAAAGGGTGCTTTAATACCAACCTGATGTAAAAAATCAATGCCATGGAAACAAAGGAAAGGAGAATAAGAAAATATAGCAGATCAATTTGCAGCAATTTGCCCATACAATTCAAATCAAAAGAGAGCGCTTAAGATAATACTCAACAAAATTCAGTTATCAAATCAGTAATCAATCAATGATTGAATACAAAACAGAAAAAAGAAAAGTCCCATAGTTGAGGATTATTGCTCTTAATTCATGAGTTGTGGATGGAGTACTTATCAGAAAAATTTATGTTATCTGCCAAAGCTAAGTTTGTCTTTTACTATAAGTATAAGCATTCAATATACTGTGTACATGCTATTCAATAAACTAGAACTCAAATCATAGAGAAATAAGCTGCAATTTATCAGTGCATTAGGAATGAAAGCTATTTCATTTACATCAAAAATCATCATATGTTCCAACAATGCATAAGCAAACTACTAGGCTTTTAGTGGCAACGGGCAAAGTCGAGCTAGCCCACAAAGATGCAATAGCAATAGCAGATATGGCTATTTCATTTAGTTCAAGGGCTAGATCAAGCCCATGAAAAGTTGACCTAGGCTTTTCAAAGCACATCAAGCCCATTGGTCAAGTTTGGAGTGAGTGTGAGTGAAAAAGAGCATACAATTTAAGAGCACGATAGAAACTTGAGAGTTGAAGCAAGAAAAAGACGCAAAGGGAGACAAGGGAAAAAGATAAGAGAGAGGTGAGATTCAAAATTGCAACTTGAGCGACTGAGGTAGTGTATTGTGAGAATAAAAGTGAACACTAAAGAATCATATGGGTATCATGGTAAGCATTGTGTGGTAAAAGGGACTGGATTGCATATGAGTGCTTGAAGACACAAGGTAGAAAGCGATGTGTGGATTATAGATTTAGGTTCTGTGACAATGATAGAGGCATGACCACTCGCATATGAAAGGGGATGGATGGGTAATCATGATCAAGAGATAAGACACCAAGAAAGAGGGGATTCAATGAGAAGGTAAAATTTTATCACAACTTAATCGAATACAAAAAGGATGGATGTCTGGAGGATGCCCTAATATCAAATTGATTGAAAGAAAAGAAAAATGAATGTATATGCGAAGCAATCTATATACAATTAAAATAAAAAAAAACACGAGAGACTTGACTCAATAATAATGTAATTCATAAAATCAATAAACAACCTATATTCCAAATACAAGTCATAAATCCATAATTATAGAAATAAGGTCACAAAGATAAGACCACATAATTTGAAATTCAATCTGATCCTACCAAAAACTAAATATAATATCAAATTATTCAAATTCAAGCCTAGGATTGGCTAAAAGGATATTTCATCATAATTTAATTCAAAATAAACCTAATAAACCCCAAAATATTGAGAAAAGAAAATTAAATCTTAAAAAAGCAATTTTCTCGTATTGCTTTAAAAACTATTCGGTATGGATACTTCAAAATAGTTTTGATAAGCATAAAATATACCATGTAATGTATACAAATACTAAAAATAAGCCAAGCTAATCTGATACACCCACAAATTCCCTATACATTATGCAATTAAAAACTCATTTCCTAAAAACAATGATAAAATTATTTAATTGAAATAAACTTCAAAATGTGAATTAGTTCTAGGAAAAAACAGTTAGACTCATTTCTCTCTCATGATTGCGCAAGTAAATATTTAGTAAGCATCAGAAGATTGTTTTGCATGACTTCCAATTTTCCAATAATACCTCTCTCTCTCTCTCTCTCTCTCTCTCTCTCTCTCCACCTCAAGCCAGACTCAATTACTAGTTTGATGCTTCTATTTATCCATGTATAGTTATCTGTATTTTATGTACCCTTGATGTATGAACAATTGTTGCAATATTGTAACCCTGTGTATGATATTCTTATTGTCACATTGCACCTATGTTTGATAGAATAGAAGCTTTTGCAGACATGATGTGAGGCTGCACTTAAACACCTTAAGAGATATTAAATGCACAGATCCAAGAAACACCATAGTAAATAATCATCAACTATAAGAGCACCAATAACAAAATAAACTCATATCATAAAGAAAATGAACTCAGATGCAAGATTAAATACCAACCAGTGCTCAAAGCCTCACCTAAGGGCTACCTCTTTGCGGACATCATAGCGTATTTTCTTGTCAAAATTCCGCTCTTTCCTCTTCTCCCGGAACCTCATCAACGATGCAACCCTGTGTGAAAAATTGAATCTCTGCGAGGCAATAAACGACAAATTTTCCCGACTATTCGTAACGATATCCTAAAAACACAAAACGAAACCTGCCCGAATGGTGGGATGAGCTATACCTTGTTCAACTGATTCGTAGAAGATGTGGGCGGCGAAGGCAAGGGAGCCGCAACCTCCCTCCCTCCCAACAATAATAACACAGATTGAACCTGTAACCATTAACCAACACTCTGAGAGATTGAGAGGGAGAGAGAAGGTAGGGAGATAGAAAGTATCCTACCTTTTCTGGTGAAACGCAGTCGAAGACGTAGACCTCGCCCTGGAAAGAGAGGGTAAGCTGACTGCCCCCGACATGAGGGAGGATGGAGAGACCGGGGTCGGTGGGCGCATCGCCATCCATTGACGCAAGGCTACCAGCTGATTCATGAAGGCCCACCATCCCTCCGGCCATCGGCTCCTCGCCCACCGGCGAGCTAGGGTTTTCGCTCATCACGCTTTGCAAAACAGAAAAGAGATGAAATGAAGGGCATTCCAACACTGCGTGGCCGCAGAATTCTGAACGGAAACAATATAGACCCTTCTTGCTTTCCGGGAGAAAAATGAAACCTTAGAAACTCCTAAGCGGAAATAGAGATAGCCTTGTGCCGTTCTGCGACCATAAAAAAGAAACTGTGTGCTCGTTAAAAAATGTTATTGTTCCAAATGTTCGGTTCGTTCATATTTTAAAGACAAAAAAATTAATTTAGAACGAGATTTAAATTTTATTATTTATGTTTAAATATCATTTAAATATTAGTAATATATTCGAATTTTATTTTTTTAATTAATAATTTTAATTGATTATAATTATTATCTGATGTGAGACGAAACCAATTTTGCAAAGCTTTCGATCAAAGAAATAAAAACTCCTACATATATATATATATATATATATATATATATATATATATATATATATATATATATATATATATATATATATATATATATAAAAGGAATTGTCGGATGTTATTATACGAGTCATGTCTATTCCTCGTGCTTCTAAGAATTCGAGTATTACACCCTACACTTGGGGAAATCGAACCTCAAACCAGAGCACACTTGCAACTGACAAGCAGGTGTCCGACCAACTAATCTGAATATATAAATGTATGTATGGTTTACATAACAAATGGAGGTGTGTTGCTCGACTAAGGTTTCACCATCATGGTGGTGCACTGCTTGATTGGATGGTGGTTGGTAAGGGGTGTTGATGGATAGGCCCTCATTCGTTGAAGTTGTGGCCAATCGAGGCCACCTAGTCAAAATTGATTCCAATTTTTTTTTCTCAATCCTACCACGATACTTTGGAAGAGAATGGTGATCTACAAATTTGTGAGGAAAATTATTAAGAATGGGAAACCTGCTATCTACCTCTTTGAAAATGACGCTACTTCGATCTCCCTCCCGTGTAAGTTTTCTCTGGTTGGTAAGTTCTTATATATTGTCCTGAAAATGGAACTCATTCGTAAATCCTTTGAAAGTTTGAAATTAATGAGTGAATGGAAAGTGGGGTTTCTAGATGGAAGACATATATTAATCCGACTTGGTAGGGGTGGAGGATCATGCTTGGATATTTGCTAAGAAATATCTCAAAATCGAGCATAAAAACATGAAACTTCTTAAGTGATCGGTTGACTTCGGCCCCCGTACAGAACCCCCCATCGTGCCCATTTGGTTTAGTTTTCCGTGTTGAAATTTTGTTCTCTTTGGGAGCTATTTTTTGTAGGCTACTAAAAATGGACATTCTTACTTTCAACCTTACTCGTCTCTCAGTGGCACGCTTGTGGAAAGAGACATCACTTTACCCGTGGTAGAAAAGATTTAGATCAGTTCGTCTCATAATGGGCATTGACAGCAAGTTGTGGTTGAGCAAAATCCGCACAATTGTAGAAATTGTTGAATGTTTGAACATCTCATGGATAAACTATTATATTATAATCCAAAGCTTTTTAAGAAACCGCTATCTAATATGTATGAAGAAGTTTAAGTGAATGCTCATAATTTGAAAATGACAAATAAAGAGAAACAAGGTTAAAATACTATAATTACGGAGGAGGGTGTTGTTGGCCAACACATGTAGGAATGAATGGCAGAACATAATATAAGGGAGAAAGGAGAGTTGCTTCATGAGTTTCAAAGAAAAATGTTAATAATTTGGAGCCACGGGAGGAAGTTGTGGTCTTTGCTCCTGATATTACCATTTACCCTGAAAGGGGTGTTGTCATAATAGATTATACCCTTGTTGAGGAGGCTTTAGTCACTGCTAAAGAGGTGGATAAATAAGATTGGACTGCACAAAAATCTAAAAGGGAAAAAAAGGGTAATCAAGAATTGAGAAATGTAGAGGCAGAAAATACAATGTATGAAGGAACCCACTCTTGCTCTGATGGTGATGCAGTTACCCTTCCTAGGTTCACTAGGAAAGGTACAGCTCTCATATGATTAATATGATATTATGGAATATCAGGTGAATTGTGGATCCCTCTTCCCTTTATAGGCTCACATTTTTTGTTAGGATCCATAAATTGTGGTTTTTTTTCTATTTTTGAACCTTTGGTTTCTACCAACAAAAATAAATAGTGAAGAAATTCAAAAAAATATAATTTGGTAGCCAATTCAAATAATAAAATTTGGCTATTTTGAAGAAAAGAACTCACCTTGCATTTGATGTTGGAAGATCACCAATTTCTTCACATATCTTTTGAGATGAACACTTTAAATGTTGGGTCCTTTTGTCTATGCAAGTTAAAGTCTTGTTTTAAGACTGGATCCATGAAATAATTTTTTTACATTGGGTTCCAGTATGAATGAAAACTGGATGATGGTGGCGGAGAGGTTTTAATATAATTTCTTGTAATTCAAAAAAATAGGGAGGTAAGGTTGTTGTCCCGCACCTAAAATTTGGTATTCACGATGCTATCAATGATGTTGGTTTGTTTGACCTTAGGTTCACTTAGAAGAGAGATAGAGTATTTGAAAGGCTGGATAGAGTCCTTATTAATCAATAATGGCTTTCTAATTTACAAACGTCAAATGTTTATCATCTCTCTTGTTCTACCACATGCCTCTTCTGCTTAGCATTTCCTTGATACAAAAACCTGCACTCTCTCATTTTAGATTCCTTAATATCTAGACCAACCATAATGATTTCATGACTTTGTGTGAACAACTGTTGTAACCCGTTGGTGGTAGGGAGTGCTTAACATAAACTCTAGAAACTCCACAAAATCAAGGTTGAAACTTTAAAAGCTTGGAATTTGGAGGTGTTTGCAGATCTACATGCCAATGTGATTATTGCTAAAAAGGGGGCTAACATATTGGAAATGGTTGAAGTTTGCAATAAGTTGGTTGCTAATGAACTAATTGCTGGTCAACAAAGCTTGCTCATGGCTATTAAATTGGATGAAGACTTTTTAAAACAAAAGGCTAGTCAAGTTTATTTCTTTGTAGGGGACAAATATTCTCATTATTTACATGCTTCTATTAAACACAAAAGAAGAATCAACTCTATTTTAAGAACTCAAAATGAAAATGGTTGTTGGTTAACTAAGCAATAGGATATATGCAGAAGTGGTGTTGAGTATTTTCAAAAGCTTTTTAGTAAAGTGGTGAACCAACAAGCATTAATTTAGATATCTTGGAAAAGCATAGGGACTACATTAATAACTTAAACCTCATTGATATTCCCTTTAAATCTGGAATTTGTGAAGCTTTAGATTCCATAGATGGTTATAAGTCAATTGGGCCTCAAATTTTTATAGTTGAGCTCTATAATTCCTATTGGCAGGTGGTTAAAAGGGAAGTGATTGCAACTATACAATGTTTTTTCAAGGGTGAACCTATGAGCCAATTTATCTTCACATATTGTTTTAGTTTGTAACACTAAAAATAAGTCCAGTTGGGATCATTTTAGACCTATATGTTTATCTATTGTTATATACAAGGCGATAAGAAAAATTATGGTGGTCAGGATTAAACTGCATTTACCTTAAGTAGTTTCTTAAAATTAGTCAGTGTTTATAAAAAAATGGGTATTTCTGATAACATTCTCTTAGCTCATGAATTATTGAATGATATGGACAAGAAATGTAGGGGAGGCAATCTAATTAATAAATTAGATTTAAAGAAAGCTTATGATTATATCAATTGGGAATTTATCATTCAAGTGCTACAAGGGAGAGGCTTTAACATGTCATTCTGTAATTTTATTAAAAGGTAGCTCGACGGAACTTCAACAATGTTCACATCAATGGGCAAACTCATGGTTACTTATCATCTACTAGAGGTATCAAGCAAGGTGATGCAATCTCTCCCACTATTTTTATCATTGTATTTGACTATTTTTCTATAATTGTTAACTTAAGGCAGAACAGACATCTCAACACCACCTATCATCACAAAGCTGAAATTCTTATTAGCCATTTGGCTAGTGCTGATTATACCATACTTTTTTCTAATGCTTCTAAAAACACTATTAAGAGAAACTATAAGATGCTTATGGACTTCCAGAAAGTCTCTGGTATGGTTTTCAACACTAGCAAATGTCATATTATTTGTGAAATCAAGTGAGCAAATCTCCTAGCCATTGGAGTCCATTGGATTAAAGATTACACGAGTTTTTCATTAGTTCATTTACCTTTAAAATACATTGGAGTCCATTTGATTTAAGGGGAGAAGGAGATAAACTCAATGTGATGAACTTGTGGATAAAATGAAAAAACAAAATTTGTGAATGGGCCAATGCTTATCTTTTGTTTGATTTAAAATGTGTTTTATATATCATTCCCTTATATGTGGTCTTCAAGTCCTTAAATTGAATGTTAGCACACAATTGAAACTTGAAAGGTTTTTCAATAAATTTCTTTGGTCAGGTTATAAGAAACATAAGCATTGGTTTACTAAGAAGAAATTTTGAAAACCAACTTATGCTGGCTAGTTGGGCTTCAAAGAGCTTCACCATCTTGCTAATATTAATAATATTAAATTGTGGCTAAAGTTTAGGTCTATGGATTCTTTATCAATGCATATTTCCTTGGAATTTAAATTGTGGCTAAAGTTTAGGTCTATGGATTGGGAATTTGTCATTCAAGCAAATTTTTCCTCGTTCACTTTACACATCACACATTGAGAAGGTAACATCAAGCCTTTGAGTTTAAGCAAATCAACAAGAGGAATTAAATTATAGTAAGCTCTCCATAAGAAAAAAAAACATGGAGGAGAGAGAAATTTACACCATATAGTTTTACCCCAATATGCCTTCACCTAAGAGTGCAAATTATGGTATATAGTTATAGTAATAGAGATAGAAGTGGGGAGTTTAGTAATCAAGTCTTTTTGGGACCAATCAGAAGGAATTTTTGATATAGAGTGAGTCATATATCGGCATACTAAATGTTTAAGCATAACATAATCCCACATATTACCATGCCACACTGTTGACCTCACTTTTGGTTGAGGTCTAGAAATTTCTTTAGTAGCCTAGGTCTAGCCATAGGACTTTCCTATTGACTAGTCTTAGAAAATTAGAAAAGGTACCCCCATCATTAGAAACTC
>NEWO01000005.1:3289495-3313434 GCA_003013225.1 Phalaenopsis aphrodite
TACTTAGCGAGCCAAACATGAGTTGTGAGCATTTTTTGACACCCCTACACACATGTGAGACGAATGCTCGCACACCATTACCGTACAATAGTCAAGAGAGATTAGCTGGCATCATCCATATCTATATTAATCATTATATAATATGAGTTTTTCTTTGAAATTTTGTAGACTTATCTAACATTTAAATTTTAACTTTTATAATTACAATACTTATGCAAAGGTTTGCCCCATTTTTTAAAATTAATAGTAACATTATTTTTATGTAATATTAAATTTTGAGTGCTGTAAATATAAAAATAAAAATTATATGCTATATATATATATATGTAAAATATATGGAAAATGCTCGAAGTTTCTAATAACCTTATATGAACAATATAACATGTATCATAGAATTTTCAACTTATCATATTATTTCTTTACAAATATAAGGTCTCAAATTAAAAATAATTGACTCATTTTCATTAATTAAATTTAAATTTTAACATAAAATGGACTAAAAATGGAAGATTCATAATATAATTGTATGAAATAAAACTTTTCATTATAAAAAAGCCCTCTATTCTATTTAAGAGGAGGAATAATTAATCATTTTATCATTTTAATTTTAATATAATGCAATAAAACAAGGATCATGATTTATTTATACAATATCATCCCGACCGTCAAACGCCAAGGGCGATACCGTAATTTATTTCTTTCACTGTAACCCTAGCGTTCTCCGTCACCCGTTTTATGCTCGCAGAAAACCCTATTCAATTTCCTTAAAGAGGGTTTTATCGGGAGGGAGTGGAGACGCGAAGATCGATTAACCTGTAGCAATCTTCTTAGGATCTGCAGCAATGGTAATTTTCATCTCTAACCTTTCATTCCTCACTTCTTTCATTACGATGCTTTCTTACGTCTTTACGGTTTATCCTCTTTGATGCGCATGAACTGCTTTCAAGTCTTTTGGCCCATGACGTGCCTTTGCTATCTTTGTTGTTGTTGTCAGAAACTCTTATTTTACGTGTTTTTGCATCGATCTGATCTTTACCATTTGGGCGAAGCTAACATTTTGATTGGAAACTTATTATGCTCGGCTGATTATGATTTGTAATTACAATTAAGGATTTCTACAGTCTGGTTCTTGAAGGAGAAAGAGTAGGTAAATTTGCGATGGACTTTGATTTTTTTTTATTGAAGTTTGAGACCATAAGCTGCATTTTGCTGTTTCTGCTTGCTTTCCATAAATCAATCGATATAGATCGTTGGAACTCTATAATGAAGAGCAAAAAATATATTGTCCCGCTAGATCTTCGGCTGATGTTATGTAGCAATCATTTATAGCGGGTTTACTTTTAAATCTCATTTTATAAGCTTGATATAATTTTGTTTATAATTGAAGCTGGGTCTCCTTATCAAGTTTTCTTTATATTAATTTAATAATTAGCATTCTCTTAGCGCCTGGAGTGATTAATATGTTTAGTTAGTTCCAGTTTGTGTTCAGGGAAATCAAGCTTTGTTTTTTAGAAGGGGTATTTACATACACATCACACAATTCTAACTTATTTACATATCTAACACCTAAACATTTGTATTTACATGCATAACACTCAAATCCTTAATATCATATAAAAAATACCACTTTTATTTTTAAAATGTTAATTACATATTTTATGCGTAGGTTTATGCATCAAAGTGTTAGAAATGTTAAAAGTTTAGGTGTTTGACATGTAAATACATAAGATTTTGTGTGGAATGTATGTAAATTTCCCTTTTTAGAATTAGAAATATATGGTCTCTGTTTTCTCTAAGTTGTATCATACTTCTTCCGGCAATGTTTTACATCTGTTTCTATGGTTTTCTTTGTTATATTATCATGCTTGTTCGCTCTATTGTTTTACTTGTGAAGGTAAGTCATCCAAAATATAATTTTCTTCAGTTTTATTTATTTATTTTTATTGAAGTTAATATTAGTTTTGGCATCATTTGCAAGATTACAAGCTAGTGTGCATGGGAATGAAAATTGAATTCTGTTCTTTATATGGATAAAGCTAATGATAATATTGGTGAAACAAGTTATCCATTTTTCTGAATGAATACACATCACTGTAGTTGGTGAACTTATTTTTCTTAAATTTTAATGGGCACAATAATTAAAAGAAATATTATTATTATTTGTTTGCAACAACCTAAATGAAAAAGCGGAAATATCTAAGACAATGGACAATTTTTTTAGTCATTTCATGTTGGAAAATCAACTATATAATTAGGATTATGATGCAAAGGGGTTAGTTGTAAGAAATAAATTTTTGAGACAAATTATGTTAGGTTGCTATTTAGATAATTCTTAGCGATGAATTTTTAATGTGGTTTGTATTTATGCTTATTGAGTTATATTAGATGATGGTTTAAATTTTTAATTTGAGAAAGAGATGGATAAGCTATTTCATTCTATATTTGAGGAAGATGGATATTTATTAACGGTATTTAAATGGACGTGCATATTTTAGTTAGATTAGGACCATTAATGAGAAGATTCATTGTTAGATATTGAATAGGAGATAAAAATTCAATGTGAAAAGCTATATTTGATTTTTGGTAGCCCGCGATTTTGAAAAACTGGATCATGTTGTAAAAACTAGAAAAATCACTTAAATAAGCTTAAAGTAGATCAACCGACTTAGAATTAGAGCAATTTTTACTTGGAAGGAAATGATTTTTTTGGGTGAAACTGTAAGGTGATTTAGTTATGCACTTTGGGAGAATTAAGAATGAACTAAATAATTATTAATCCAAAGATGCAATATTTGAATTTGAAATTTGAGAAATAGTTGATCTTCCAAGACAGTAACTGATGAAATTAGAATTCAGTATTTGATTCATATTTAATATGAGATGAAATGATAGGTTCCATTAAATGATTATGAAAAATATTTTGAAGAGTTCAAAATTAGATCGTATGCATTTGATTGAGTATATAGATCATACATTAGTGGGCAAACTTTGGAATGCTGAATGATATATGTTGTTGATGCAAAATTATAACACACAGTATAGTGAGATTTCTTGTGTTGTAGTATAATAACACACTGATAGTTTAAATAGTGTGTTGTATGTGTTATTAATGTGCTATAGTGCATAATTCTCATTACATTGCTATTTCATATTATTTGTTTTGAGAGTAAGGCTCTGTTTGGCGCAGCTGTGGATTATTTATAATCTGCTGATAAGCATATTATTCTGATAATCTGATAATTTGCAGATTATCAGAATAATCTGGCTTGCTGTTTGACCAGCTTATTCAGACTAACTTATCAGATTATCAGAATAATCTGGCTTGCTGTTTGACCAGCTTATTCAGACTAACTTATTGGTGGTTAAATGATATTCCTGCCCCTGTCTGATAAAATTATTTGGGGCAGCTTATTCAGAATAACTTATTGGTAGAAACGAAACATATAGTGCAAAAACATACGATAATGACAGATCAGTTCTAAAAGATACCATAAAAGTGTAAAAGATAATGCATTGTAAATATAGAACCAGAGAAGTGCGACATATAAAGCTAGCAATCCAAAAAAAGGAGTGCGACATATAGATCTAAATGCACTGTAAATATGTGATCCATTTCCAGAGCAAGATCTAAAATCACTAAATGCAAGAGCTAAAAATCCCAAAAAAGCAAAACGTAAGGGCATAAGAACCAGAGAAGATTTATGGAGAACATTTCTAGAGCATACAGAAGAACCTAAAAAGCTTCGAAGTTGCCTTCTAGCCCTCAAAGAAACCAAATGAACATCAGAAAAAACATTCGAGCCGCATATAAACGAACCAGAGAAGATCAAAGGAATGTCATTTCTATAGTTTACGCAAGATCTCACCACAAGTTTACGCACGAGAAGATCGGTAAAAGAGATCGCGGGGAAGAGCGGGAGAGAGAATCCACAGGGGCACGGGAGGAAAATAAGTCCTAGCCAACGCCGAACGGAACCCCTCCCCCGCGTTCGATGGATAGAAGTAAATTCGGTACGCGATTAACGACGATTTAAAAATGCAAGATTAAACGCTGAAACAAACGCTGCGGCGGCATTTTCAAGGTGCCGCCGCAGCAAAATAAGCTGCTCGAAACGGGGCATAAGTAGAAAATATTATAGATTTCCTTATTTTATTGTTTTTAATTAGTATATTCATAGGGGCCTATATTAAAATCTTTTTATGCTCATTTGTCTGATCTCACATGTAATCCTCTTAAGCTAAATTCTCACTTAGACTCTCGAACTAGCAAAATAGAAAAAATGGAGCCTCCCCCTTAGAATGTCATAGTCATTCCCAGGCCCGATATATGCAAGTTGAACATAGCATAATGTCGAGCCAAAAATATGTTTTTTTTTTTCTTTCATGCTCCGTCATAATCCTCACTCAAGTTTAAACCACTTAAGTTCCTTTTGTTTTTCAAGTTTTCGTGTGGGTAATTGTTATTCTTTTTCAAACCAACAATCCCTTCCAAATGTTTATCTTGGTTATTTTGCTTATCATTACAAATCCCTTTTCTTATATTTGACAATTTTTTCTACAAAAACATCCCCTTTTCTTGTCATTTATCAGTAACAACATTAGATGGAATTTATGTTTTTTTAGTCTCTCTTTACTATGATTTTATTATAGCATTTTCTTTTTATTTGCCTAAATTTTTTGTTTTTTTTATGTTTATATATTTTTTAATGTAATTTGGTACAACCTAATCATTAGTTGTTTATATTACTTGATAATTTATTTTATAATTTAGTTGTCTTTTGTGAGCATTCATTATAAAGTAACCTCATGCTTTATTTATATGACATTGATAGTGGATTTTTGAGGTATATATTTTCTCTCATTTGGATGAATTATTAATAAATTAATCATAATTTTAAAGTTATTATGCTATATTTAAAATAGCATGTGATGTTCTATGAGTCATGCGCTATGGCCACACGGGACCTTTTTGTTATGGATTATTATTATGGAAAGGAAACCTGCTGTTAAAGAGTGGCAAAAGTTAAATGCCAATTAGAATACACTGTTAGGAAGGGAAAAATTTTTCCAAATTGAGTGATAAAAAAAGCAAAAACTAAATATTTTACTAAATCATTTAGTAGCATGGACCTAAAGAGGAGAGAATTGAGATATATAAAATAACTTAACTAAGAGATCCTTGATAAAGAGATTTTGATTAAATGTATTAGATGTGATGATAATATCATGGAAGAGATGAAAATAAAACTTCTAAAAATTTTTAAGTAAGAGTTTTAAGAAATTTTCGGAAGAGGATGATGGATAAAATGACTGTATACGACAAATTGACAAATAATATCATTTAGGTTGTCTTTGTAGAATATGCATGAAGTTGAAATTGCAAGTCCAAATGAGATATTTATATAGATTCAAAAGTTTATTGAGATATTATAATGGTTTGGCTGATGAAACTTTCAATGAAATTTTTAAGACCAATACTATGAACGTCCAAATGAGATATTTATATAGATTCAAAAGTTTATTGAGATATTATAATGGTTTGGCTCATGAAACTTTTAATGAAATTTTTAAGACCAATACTATGCAAAAGGATTATAAAAGAAATACTTTAATGACAAGATATAAGAGCAAATGAAATTTTCATGATTTTTGTTAACTTTATATAAATCAAATCTATGTATCATACAATGAAGTTATGTGAAAGATTAATAGAAGACATGCTTATAAGAACTATGTTTATTTTAGAGATGTTATTTAATTTCATGGCAATAAGTCTTTTATGGATGTAATTGTTGACACAACGAATGTAAAATTATATAGAATTGAGATAGAATTTTCTTTGATTGGTGCCATGAGAATTGATTGATGCATTAGGTATATTAAGTAAGAAATGTATGGCAAGCTTATTTTGAAGATATTAATGATATGCATAATGATGTATTAATTAGTATTAAAAATAGTTGTAATATGGTTAAATAACTTCCATTTATAGTGGGATGATATTAAGGTTTATCAATCTTAAATGAGTTGTGGAATGCTTTTAAATGACGTTCAAGGTGAGATGCTTTGGTTTATGTTTTTTTTCCTAGATATATTACTAATCAATGAAATATTGATTAGACTAAGTGGAAAGGTGTAACAATAAAGAAATTGTTTAGAAGGACAATTGTAAAGTATCTAATATGTTCAAGTTAGCTAGGTGTGTTATTGATAATTTTTAATCAATATTATTAAAAAACAAAATGATCTATGTGTGATGGGTAACTTTGATCTATTATATAGAACTATGAGGATATATTTTCTAGAGCTAGGATTGTGTAGCCAAAATGTAGAAATGCCTTAATGGTATTACATGATGAGAGGCTATTATGGATACTTAAGGTGTATATATATATATATATATATATATATATATATATATATGTCGTCTCCCATGGCGTCTTTCAAGAAGGATGTCGCCCTCTATGCCGTTTCTTTCGATGCTCTGACCTTCTCCGCCTCTACCGCTAGCAAAATTCGCTGCTAACGTGTCAGCAGAGGATCGTTTCGTTTTCCGCGATCTTTGACAACGACGTAGGGATTTTGTGGTTTCGTTTGCACCAGCTTCTACGTCGAGCTTCGACCTCGTCGCGCTACAAGTTCCGCAGCTTCTGCGTCGGCGTCCAGCTCTGCGACTCGTCGTTTTGCGTCAGTTTTCGACGTTTATTCTGTTTGTGTCTGCGCCAGTGCTTCTCCGACTCGGTCTTCTGTTTGTTTCTGCGCCTTTCTCTTCAGCCCGACACAAGTTTCTTGCTACAGGTGACAGCTGGTTGTTCTGATGACACTTATTCTTTTGTTGAACCGACAAAAGGCTTCCTTTGCCCATGTGGTGGGAAACCCTCAGGTGGAGTCTGCTGTTGTATTCCCCTCAAACTATAAAGAATGTCGTGATGACACAGATGATTTTCCTTTTGTTAAAAAGGATGTAGTAAATGTGGGAAAACAACAATTTTTTTCTCTGACTAAAAAATTTCTACCATGATAGAAAAATTCAAGTTTGCTCTCATTGAAAAATTTCAGTGAGGACACCCACCTATGAAGGTTATCAGAAAGAGCGTAGATGACCAGTAGGCAAGTGGAAGGTGAGACTTATGGATGAGATACATGTGTTGATTCAACTAACAATGACTGAAGACTACACCAGAATTTTCTCCAAGAAATATCTTAATATCGCAGGAAAAGATATGAAGTTACTCAAGTGGTTTCCTAATTTCAACCTAAATCATGAAACTCTCACTGTACCGGTATGGTTTAGTTTACCTGGTTTCAAGCTGCATTTTTTTCACCATCAGGTTCTCTACTCTATTGGGGTCATCCTAGGAGATCCTTTGAAGTTAGATCTGCCTACTTTCAACCTAATCAAACCCTTGGTGACCATAATACTTATGGAAAGGGATATTACTTTACCAGATGTTACTGAAGTCTGGCTGGGCACAACCCACAATGGAGATTGACAACAAATCGTCTTGGAACACAGACCCCCATATTGTACTCACTGTAAGATGTTTGGTCATATCCTTGATAAATGCTACAAGCTACATCCTAATTTGAAAATTAAGGCTCAAGTGAATAAGGATGAGTCTAACCCCACTGCTCTGGACATTTTAGTTCTACCTGGGGAGGATACTACCAGACAGGTGACACGTGGTGTCTGTTGCCCCTGAGGACCCCTCTCATGACACTGCTGTTACTATTACTGCGAGGGATGTGATGTTAGCACCCCCATAGAAAACAATACTGATGGACTATCTGGAGAGCCTCGCAGCTTCACTTCTTCAGGAAATATCCGGTGTAGAGGCATCTCATACTACACATATGCTAGAACCTATTGTGGTTACTATGGTTGATATTCCTTCTGCTTCAGCTCTACCACCCCATCAGACTGATTCTTCGGAAGAGGAATGACAGATCTATTCTAGGAGAAAGAAGAAGAATGGAGGCAGACTCCAGCTCTGGAACATATTGGATGATACATTGGTTACTTATGGCAATGACAATCATCTTTCCAGCTTACTAGCTTGCTCCTTATCTAGAACTAGAGACAGAGGCAAGACCAAATTGGGTTGCTCTCTAGCCACTTGATACTATGTATTTCGACATTGTTAGGTTTTTTATTTAAATATCTAATGTATTTTTTTGTTTTTTCTAGTTTTAGAACAATTTGTGGTTTTTTAGTGGGCAGGGAGCCATGTTTGGGCCATCCCACACTTTGCATCTGTATCTTTCTTTCTACTTAATATATTAACCTCTTTGGGCTTTCAATATATATATATATTTATTCTGGCATCTTGTATTGATCTAAATGTTGGATAGTAAAAAAGTCATCAACAAACAAGTTCAAGTCTTTTGAACTAAGAAAGTCAAGATTGATTTATGCTAACATTAGAAAGGATAAATTAATGAATGATTATTTTTAAGGGAAATTTATAGTTGGCTTATATAGAAGATAAAAATATTTTGATAGTTTAGGCATATACAAAAGTAATAAAAATTGCATTCATTTAGTATGCCTATGAAATTAGTTTTGTAGGATTTGAAGGGAACGTGTTTGTCCTAAGATAACATGAATAAATGATGCTCAAAGTAATTTGCAAACAGTTGTTATACACACACATATTTTGGATATACGTACTAAATGCCTAATAGTTTTGGCTCTAGATTTAATTATTGTATTTCATCCGGATTATTTTAACTTTTATATCTAAGGTTCTCTCTCATAGACTCTTAATTATTGTAAAGATTCTATTTATACTCAAATCCATTATAAATAGAATGGATTTGAGTATAAACACCTTCTTATACTCAAATCCATTCTATTAGTTACATAATCACTTTATGCCTCATTCCAATCATATTATAGAATATGAATGGGCGTGTGGCAATTCGAGAGTTACTTTTTGAAAATAACAGTTGAAATAAAATTTGATGGTTAGAACATGTGCAACAAATTGTAGAAAATGCATTCATTTATAATAGATAAATAAAATTAGTTATACAAGATTAAGGGAAAAATCAGTAGCCTTTAGCCAGGAGGAATGATGATTTTTTTCCCTTAAAAGCTGATGGATGTGTTTGAATGGGTTTAAATTTAATTTCATCAGTCCAGAGAATTTGCAGTAACAAGATTTCCCGCTGAAGCATAATTTTGATTTGTTTAAAAAACGTCTACTAAAAAGTTCAGGAAGATTTACATATATACCACTCAATTCCTATGTATTTACATATCTAACACCTAAACTTCAATTTTTTTACATGCCACCTTACCCATGCATGAAAAGGTGTATTTCAATTTTTTAAAAGTAAAAATGATGGTATTTTTGTTGTGATAGGGAAGTTTTGAATGTTATAAATGTAAAAAAAAGAAAAGTTAAGGTATTAGATATGTAAATATATAGTAATTGGGTGGCATGTGTAAACGCCACTCTTTTTAATTGTTTCTCTATGTTGTTCTTGTTATTCTGTAGTCAAAGGAGAGCCACATTAATAAAAAAAAAGCTTTGTTAAACTGTTTGATTTACAGGTGAACGTCCCAAAAACAAAGAAAACCTATTGCAAGAACAAACAATGCAGGAAGCACACGCTGCACAAAGTTACCCAATACAAGAAGGGTAAAGATAGTCTCTCTGCTCAAGGAAAACGCCGTTATGATCGAAAGCAGTCTGGTTATGGGGGACAGACCAAGCCAGTTTTCCACAAAAAGGTTTTAATTATAAAAGCTGCTTACTCTTTGCTATGAACAGTAATACTAATATTTTCAGTGCAATGTAGTTCCTATTTGATTGGTCAGAAAAACTTAAATCAAGGGGGGATTGACTTAACTAAAATCATTCAAATTTATTGCTCATTCTCCTGTGTGTTGCGACCAAAATATTGAGAATTTGATGAAATAAATATTTAAAACTAAACTTGAAAGTTTCATTGTAATTTTTTTTATATTTGGGTGAGAATTTGATGAATGGAGTATGGAAGTTATAGCTTTGCAAATGTCTAAGCGTTGGATGTAGGAGCTTACTTTGATAAATTTTTCTGGGCAGGCAAAAACTACAAAGAAGATTGTTCTAAAGCTGCAATGTCAGAGTTGCAAGCACTTCTCTCAGCACGCCATCAAGGTATAGTATTGATTTTAAATGAATCCCATGCTTCTCTTTGATTTTATTTTCCTCAAAATTTGGGAGAATAATCTACTGTTTATTTCAGAGGTGCAAGCACTTTGAGATTGGTGGAGACAAGAAGGGGAAGGGAACATCTCTGTTCTAAGTACACCGCCTCGGTTCCCGATGCATTATTATCATCATTATTATTATTGTTTGTTAATCATTTGGAAGATGTTGGGTTTTATCAATAGATTTTGTTAAATGAGATTTTGGACCTATGATTTTGCATTTAGTTAATGTTTTTAACTATTGGGTTGTCCAGACTACCTAATCTCTTATGAAAATGTTGCATTTGCTTGGGCGACTCGGGCTTATGTTCATTTATGCTGCTGTTTCTGTTCTACTGGCAAAAATTTAGTACCAGATATCAGAAATTTGCTGTGGGAAAAGTTATAATTGAAAGCAATTCAAGTTGTTTCGGTATACTGAATGCAGATAATTTCGACCCATTGAACCCTCAATTGTAACTCTGCCCTGCCCAGAAAAAAAAAAAATGCATGAACCCTAATTGAAATTAAATAAGGGGGATTTAAATACATGCCACAAACACACACACACATGCACACACATATGTATGTATATCACCTAAATTGTAATACTTATATAGCACTCCAATCATTATCATGACTTTAAAAATACCTCTAATACAAGAAAACTGATTTTTTTGTAGTGATATACACCATTTCATGAGCATGTATTATGAAGCAAAATGTTTTATATGCAAATATGAAATTGTGAGTGTTAGATATACAAATAAACAAGAATTGTGTAATTTTTATACAAACTTTCATCTAAATGAGATTAAAAATTGTGTAACATACATGCTTTGATAATAAATTAACATTTATTTGCTAATTAAATTTGCTAGAACAAATAAATCAAATTTAAGGGATGCATGTTGAAACTTGAAACCATAAGCACCGCTTCAACGCCGTAGTTGGTCACATAGACTACAGTGGTGAGTTGCAATAACGTTTAGAGACCACAGAGGTTAGAGTTGGGAGCTGCTTGTGCAGTGGGTCATGTAGGTCGTAATTAGTTAAATATGTCATGATTGTGAGCTGTAATAACGTTTGTATGCACATAAGTTAAGAGTTGAAAATTGTAATAACGTTTTTAGGCCACAGAGGTCGAAGTTGAGAAGTCTATAAGTTGTGAGTCACATAGAGTGTAATTGGTCACATAGACTGTAATAGTGAGTCACAATAACGTATGTAGGTCATAAAGGGTCAGAATTGTGAGTTACGTGAGTTGTGAGCCACGTGGGTCATAGTTGGTAACATAAACCGTGATAATATTGTAGTCCCACAGGGGCTAGAATTGAGAGCTTCAATATTGTTCGTAGGTCATAAAGACGGGAGCTGGGAGCTCTGTGAGATGTAAGCCACATAAGTCATAGTTGGTCACATTGGCCTTTGTGGTGAGCTGCAATAAAATCCGTAAATAACATGAGCCAAAGTTGAGAGCTACATGAGGTGCGAGCCACATAGGCTATAGTTTGTTGTGGTGGTGAGCTACAATAAGGTATGTATGCTACAAAGACCAGACTACAAAGCTGCAATGAAGCATGTAGGACAAATAGGCTAAAGTTGGGAGTTTGTTAGTTGTGAGCCATATAGGTCGTAGTTGGCCACAAAGGCTATGTGGTGAGTTGCAATAAAGTTCGCATGCCACAAGGGCCAGAATTGAGAGCTAAGTGGGCTATGAGTATGTCTTAATTGGTCACATACGCCGTAGTGTTGAGTTGCAAAATGTCTGCAGGCTGGAGTTAGGAGCTATGTGAACTGTGAGCCATATAGGCCATAGTTGGTCATATAGGCCATAGTTGGTCATATAGGTCATAGTAATGAGATGCAATAATGTCTGTAAGCCATAAAGGCTGCAGTTGGGAGCTGCAGTAATGTTCGTGGGCCACAAAAGCCATAGTTGGGAACTGCATGAGCTGTGATCCACGTAGGTCCTAGTTGATCACATAGGTCGTGGTAGTGAGCTGCAATAACATTCATATGCCACAAAGACCATAGTTGAGAGTTGCTTAAGTTGTAAGCCATGTAGGCCGCCGATCACACAAGCCATAGTGGTGAGTTGCAATTGCATTGACTAGCCATATATGCCGTAGAGGGAAGTTGTGAGATGAGAACTTCAGGAGTGGGGAGAAAATCGTCGTAACATGAGTATGACGGTTGTAAGATGTTGTTGTTTCCAGTTATTGTCGGATCTTCAATACAACATTATTTATCTCGTATTGGGAGTACGTTGTTACAATGAATTCAAGATGCAGCGTTACATAATATTCGGGGTGTGTCATTATACCGTCTTTGGGTTGCATCATTCCACGTGCATCGTGGCTCAACAAGGTACTTCGTTGTAACGCCCATTTTCATTTAGCAAGGTCCACTGACGACGATAGGTAGGGGTCAACATACGATGGTTGACGATGGCTGATGAGCGGTGGTTGCTAGTTGCCGGAGCAAAGAAGTGTTCGTCGGATCTTCGATCCAAATTAATAATGAAACTTGGCTCTTTATTGTCCAGGTCCAGCTCTACGTTTAGGTCTTCCCCCTTCATGAAGAGAATAAGGCTTTATTTATAAATTATGGGAGTGGCATCACCTGTAATTAAGGCAAGAACTTGAACCACGCCATCAGACAATCAGAGTGATTCCTTTAATCGGATGACGTTTTATGAGCATTTAAATGTCTTAATGATGTCAAAATTGATTTACATTGAGCTCATTGAATTCATCTTATTGAGACACTAATTTGACTATAATCTCCTTAGATTTGGAATTTATTATTTGACCTTCAATTAATCATCCAAAACTTCTAAAAGTGACTAACAACTTGATGCAAACTTGATTTGACTCGGACATGATCAATTTTGGTGTCATTGTATTCATCTTGTCAAGTCAATCAATTTGACTATAAGTTTGTTGAAATCAATAGTCCTAAATAATTTTTAATTTGAGTTTGAATATTATTGGCCCACAAAATGCCTCGTGATTCGTGCTAGAAGTCCAAATTTATTAATGGCATATCAAATGTAAATATGAAAGGTTAGGTGTTAGATATTTAAATGCATAGAATTGTGAGACATGTGTGCAAATTTTCCTAAAAACAATATAATGCTCTTGATTCTGGTAGAACACAAATGCATAAATTATAGCATAAATTTTATAAAATAAATTTTACAACAAGTATAATTACTCACATTAATATCCTTTCATAAATGACTAACTCAAAACTCTGTTCCTTACAATTTAGTTCCCAAAAATAAAAAGTATCTATAAACATTTCACTTTCCTGACAATTAGATAAAGGAGTTCAAAAAATAGCACAGCTATTTGATTTTGGCTCATCAGCCATTTTTTTCTTCATTATTGAAAAAAAAAAAGGTAAAGTCAGAATCGGCTTATATAGTTTCCTCTTGACTTGCATCCTCTGTTGACTATTATTCTCTGCAGTGCTCTCTTAGCCTCCTCCAAAGTCTCAACACCATCTTCCACCTCAAATGATAACCTGTGAATGCAACACTGCATTGAAAAAACTACAAGTAAGCAATCGAGAAAATAAAATTGATCCCAAACAAAACCTAAGCTTTTGCAACTTTATTTTTTTTTTTCATTTATTTTTACTTAGATTTCCCAATATCTAACTTTGAGTGAAGAAATCATGGCTATACTATACATTAGTAGAGATTTCTGATGAAAATAATGCAAAGAACTCCCAATTGTCTATCGGTATTACAAGAAATGTTGGAGTGATATCAACTGAAAAAATTAATTAAAAAAAAACTTAGCTAATTCAGACAAGTACAATAGAGTAGAAAATAGATATAAAAAGTTAAAAAATGAACATAGAATATTAGTAAAATAATTTTGAAAAACCAAAACTTATGAATAGAAATTGTATAAAATGATTTGAAAATACAACAAGAATAGATCTAACACTATATATATATATATATATATATATATATATATATATATATATATATATATATATATATATATATATATATATATAATCCAAAAGCAGAGTCCCCTATCATTCCTGTTTGGATAAAGTTTCCGGGGTTAAAATTACATCTGTTCAATATGAAAATTTTTCTACTCTTTAACAACTGCTTATGGTAAGCCTCTCAAGGTGGATAGTTTTACACTTGCTGTCACTAGACCTTCTGTGGCTTGTGTTAGTTGAGAGAGATATTACTCAGCAGCTCCGGATGAGATATAGTTTGACACTATTCACAACAGGTATTGGTAAAAGATTGAAATGGAACCGCATCCTCCTTATTGCTCTCATTGTAGTATGTTTGACCACAACTCTACTATTTGTTATCATTTGCATCCTCTTCTAAGGCCGAATATCACTAAAGAGCAACCGCCTATTATCCCTGTTGAGAAGATGCAACCTTTGAGGAAGAACAACATACTACAACTACATATCCAATTGTGCTCATATCACCCACTGTTATTGAAGAAGACTCACTTACATGCCAAGACACACGAGAGTGCTCCTTTGATCTAATAACAGAACATCTGGTACAACATGTAGTTGCTTCTAATGTTCAACAATCTGCACATCTCCAACACACATTAGACCAAGATCAGGTGAGTCAATCTTCGGAAGCGGAATGTCAGGTCTATTCCACGAGGAAGAAGAAGAATGGAGACCGACTCCAGCTCGAGAACAAGTTGGATGATACATTGGTTAATACTGGCAACAACAATCATCTTACGAACTTATTAGCTTGCTCCTTTCCTAGAACCAGAGGCAGAGACAAAACCAAATTGAGTTGCCCTCTAGCCACCCGATACTATGTATTTCAACATTTTTAGGCTTTTTCTTTATGTCTCAAATGTACTTTTCAGTATTTTCTAGTTTTGGAATCTCTTTTGGTTTTGGTGTGGGCAGAGTGTCATGTTTGGGCCCTCCAACACATTGTATATGTATATTTCTTTCTAGTTAATATATTAATCTTTTTGGGCTTTCAAATATATATATATATATAAACTGACTGCAAAATGCTTGGTATATGACAGCTGATAATGATGATGGGGCATTAAAGTGCAAAAAAATTATAATCCTTACGCTTACAAGAGTGATGCATATTAATTCTTAATTTAATGAGACAACAAGTATCTTTATTTAAAATGAATTTTTAATTAAAAAAACAAACTAAGATTACTTCAGTACAAACTTTCACAATTACTTTAATTGGTTAATGTGAAATGGAGTTTTTATTTCTTCTGAAGAGGAAATATGTGAGTCAGAATGATAAAATTGAACATGTATGGCACGTTATAATATTTTTAGCTGTTTTCGAAAACACTCAAAACAACTTTAAGATGTTTTGAGTGTTTTTGAAAAGAGGCTAATTTGTTTTTGAAATAAAAAATAAAAAGGGGCATTTACATCCATAGCATTCAATTCCGCTGTATTAACATATCTCACACCTAAACTTTCATGTTTACACACATTGCACTCAAATCATTAATATCACATAAAAAAAACACTATTATCACTTTTTAAAAGTGAACTACACATTTCATGCATAGGTTTAAAGAATCGAAGTGCTATCTATGCAAATATGAAAGTTTAGGTATGAGATATGTAAATACATTAGAATTGTGTGCTAGGAATGTAAATTCTCTCTCTCTCTCTCTCTCTCTCTCTCTCTCTATATATATATATATATATATATATAAACACACTAAACAAACATATTTTTAAAATAAAAGAAAAAATAAAAACAAAAAATTAATTCAATTAACTTATTAATATTCATTGCTATTTATGTTACATTTCTCTAAAAATTCCTTCGAGACAAGGCGAGCATACAGAAATTCTGTTCAGTTTTTATATCTGAAAGTTACCTGGGCACCCTGTCGAACTCGAATATTTGTGCCTTTGCTATCGATTGATATGAAGGCCGCGTCATCTATCTCTCCTTCAGCTGATAAAATTTCCTTGAGAGGCTTAGAGAATATTTCATTTAGTTCCTGAAAATATAAAAGGCAATACATTCAAAACCCAAAGCTTCTCAATCTCTTGGTTTATTAAATCTGTGCAACCCAATTAGAACATGTTTTTCATCAAGCATGTTTAGAACAAACTATATGAAGACGTAGGAGTAAATCTTTCTAAGAAGAAAAAGCAGCATTATTACTAACTTCTAAATTTTTTTCTCCACCATCAGCAGCAATCTTATCAGGTTGAATGTCTTCATAATCCTTAACGTCAATCCACCCAACAGTACCAAATCCACCAATGAAATATATGTCCCTGAAATGAATAAAAATAGTTGAGAACTACAGACATAAATATTACATGTCAGTAAACTCATGGAAAAGAAACATTTTCTTCAACAAAATTTAAGAAAATGAAAGCAAACGGGATCAATCATTCTTAGGCGAAATATTCCGTTCTCAGTCAAATAGGATTTTTTTCCGTATCGGGTTTACATGTTGCCGTTTATTTTTATGCATGTTTTAATTCGATTTCTTGTATAATGAGGGCAAATAATATATCATCATAATAGCTGAATTATTGACTCTGTTTGGCACTTAAGGTGTATGGGAGGTAACCATTGATGATTGAACAAAAGATAAACCCCTTTAATTCTCCTTTTATTTCTTCTCCCCTTTTATTGATTGATTCTGGGTTTCCCCGCTTTCTCTTGTATACCGATTATTCCCCCACATCTAATTTCAATTTTCTGTGTCATTGCTTGTTGATTTATCGCGTGACTAAGATAGATTTTTCGCATCCAACTAGTCCCGCATGCCTAGTGCAAAGCTCATTCCCACTGAGGACCATACCTATAAAATCAACCACCTCGCACAGACGCCCTTCATCTTCAACTTCTCTTCTTCTCCTAAGGACCATATCCGTAACCTCCATAGCGTGAATCAGTAAAAGGCACAGCCTCCCCTACTGATGATCATACATGATCCTTGAGTTAATCGTCATCAATATGCATTCATTCAAATGTGAATCATCATATTGGCACCAAATTATGGTACATGAATTACTTCAGTCATGGTTTCAAGTTTCCTAAATTTGTTAGTAAAGCCAATATATTTCCCAAATTCCTCGAGTTCACTATGAAGCACCAACATTATTTTTTTATATCCTTTCTCATCATTCTCGTCAACTTCTCTAAAAGGGAAATTATTCGGGATATAAGTTTGATTAGAATAAGAATGATTTGAAAATGGATCTAAACATTTCAATAGGTATTAAAATGCTATCAGTTCCCTATTTTAATGCTTGCTTATGCACCGGTACAAAACAATTTTATAGTGATTTATAAGCATCATACAATCGCAACCATAGTGCTATGAGATTCTTGTAATATTGGTGATCTTATTCATCATATATGTCTAAGTTTAGCTCTGAAGTCTCCAAATTGTTAATATTAGCGATCAATGATAACTCCGCTGATTTGATGGTTGTCAACGACCTCCATGACCGTTAGACGATATCTATAGTTTTAGTTACACTTAAAAAGAATAAGCTAATTCTGTTAAAACCATCGCTGCGGTCATCACCTCCCAATTTTTTGAAGAAGAGTTTCATTCAACTCAAATGAATGATGCCAGAAATCTTGGTTGTAGATTCTTTTTCATATTGATTTCAATCATGTGCCCATTTATTTATTTATGCATGTTTTAAGTATGTTCCTTGAGTGATAATAACAAAAATCTTGCCATATTAGTCAAGTTATTTTTAATAGGTATTAAAGACCATATTTGATATAAGGTGCCTTGAGATGGACGGTAAAAAAAATGATTGATGATTGAATCAACTGAATCCATTCAATTTTGCTCTCTTCTTATTTCTTCCTCTTTAACGATAGATTCCAATTTTCCCCACTTACTCATGCGAATTCACATATAAGGGATAAAAGGAAAAGAAAGGAAGAGGTATTACAGCCAAAAAGAAACAACCTAGGAACTAGCAAAGTTGGGCAAAGGGGAAGCTAAGGGATTGTTTGGGATCAAATTTGTTTTTTTTTAATATGCATGTTTAGTATGTTTTTTACATGTTTTTATGTTTTGTTTCTAAAAGAAAATTAACATATTTATTAATTGACTCAAAATTGATTGATAATATTCATCAATTTATAATCCAAGGGAAAATGACTAGACAAAAGCCTTAAACAAAACGTTTATCAAGCTCAAGACACTCAAGAAAATAATCACCAAAAATAAGAAAAAATAGCATACCAAAATGAAAGAAGCATTATAAGCATGTTGAGCTGATAATAAGATACAAACAAAGTCACTGCTTACACATTGGTGTTTAGAACTGAAGCAATCTTATCAATTGAGGTTAGTTTGTCATTGCTTGAGGTAGCTATCTAATATAATCTCACTCAAAAGCAAAATACAACTAGTTTTTGAATGAAAGAGCTAGACAAACTTGATGAAATTACACTCCAAGCTCAGCAAAACATTTAAGTTTTATCAAAAAATGATGTCTAAATCCAAAGATTGCACGCTTCATCCATGGGCAATTCAGAGAAGATAAATTGGCCATGAGGATAAGAATATCGAGCCCAATTGAAAAAAATTATTTGTCATCGAGAAGATTATCAAGGCAAACCCTGGTAGCTTATCCATCTGAATGATCAACAACCAATCCCACCACTTAATGGTCGATACTTAAATAACTACTCCAGATAACAATCTAACTCAAAAAGTGTTGAACTCAAAATTCCCTCCAAAAGCATAAAATATCAAGTTCATTCCAACATTGCGTGTTTAAATTTTATTTGAAGCTATCTTGCAACACAAAAAGGAGTACTTAAGCTATCAGGAAAACCACTTTGCAAGATAGAGGATGCTTTACAAAATTTTATACTCATTAATTGGTAGAAATTTTCCCTTAAGATGAGGTATTTTCAAATTTCAAATTTCGTAAATTTAGACAAAAATTTCCCTACAAGATAGAGGCATTCCTTAATATTTTTTCATCAACATAATGCTTTATGCCAAGATCCCCCAAATAAATACCTAAAATCATTGTTTCCAAGTCACAAATGTGGCATAAGCGGAAAGATAAAAAAAGCTTTCCAATAAGATGTAAAATAAAGAGTAAAGTTAAAAGTTTGTCTCCTTAACTTGTTTAAATTTTAAAGATCAAGCTAAATAACTCCCAAGACTGCAAGCTTTGACCGATTGATCAAGTTGGAGAAGCATGAGTTCATCACATAGCTCAAGGGCTTGAATGGATCAAGAAGATAGGACTCAACAAGTCAAAAATGACCAAGTCGCTCAAAACTTTTCTTACTCAACCCATCATAAGAACGACCGTAATAAGAGAGCCCAAGCTTTGTCAATTTAAATACAAGGTCCATTAAGTTCTAAGTTTATTTTATTTGACAAGTTCAAAATGCCCATATCCAAGAGACTTTCTCACTGGTCAATAGATCAAGACCAAATTAAAAATCAAATTAGCACTCAAGAAAACATCTATACATCAATGAAAGATGATTATCGTGTATATAATTTCTATCTTGAAAGATAAGAAAAGAGATTTCTAAATTTGCAAACCTCAATAAACTAAATTTAAAAATCACAAATTCCTCGTAGCCCAAGTTAAAAACTCGAGTGCCTAAATATGGTTGAGTCGTTAGCAACTTTTCTTACAAGACAAAAATTGAAGAACGACGATAATAGAAGAATCCTCATTTAATCAATATGAGGATAAAATTTATCAAGCTCAAAGCTCATCTCACTAAATGAGTTCAAGTAACTTAAGCCAAACATTTCCTCTCGATTTTTCAATAGATAATTAAAGTTAAAGAAATGATCCTTGCTAATAAAATAATCAAGTCAAATTTGATATCATCATTACGTTAAAATGTCAAACTCCTTTAACAAATTTGAAGAGCGTGAGGCAAAGACAAAAGGGCTCACTTTCTTCAATAAGTCTGGCGAAGCATAAAGCAAAGAACCAATGAATCAATACAAAAGCTCATATAAAATGCAAGGCTAAAATAAGAGAATTTTGTCTTAAATAGGCTCATCAAACCACAAAGCACCAGATTAATGAGTTTTTGTTAAGGATCTAATACAAACCTCAAGGTTGAAGTCATTTGTGCGTATCCTTCAACAAATCCGCCAAAACAAAATGCATAGAACATATGCTTATGACACTGACGCGAGCGCTAGGGCAGCACTGGATTGCGGTGCTAAAAGTGCTTGATGTGGGTGCTTCGTTTCCAAGGGTAGGGGCCCGCAAACCCACAAAGCTTCTCGGAACAGCGAGATCGCGATCCCCACAAATTCGCGTTAGCCGAAGAACCCATGCGAGAGCTGAGAAGAGGGATCACAAACTCCCGTGATCCCGTTGGGTTGTTCAACACTGGTTCTTTTATGGGAAGGGTTTTCTAGATTCCTCGTCTTTTCCACTCTCTTCCTTTATGTAGAAGCTTCCTCCGTCCTAAGAGAGCCTATAAATTAACGTCCCTTGTGTGTAGAGAGTCAGTTGGAGTAAAGTTGTCTTCTAATCTCGTGTGTGGAGACTCTTTCCCCTTTGTGGGTTGTATCTGAGGAGGCGGTGGTGCTTCAACTTTATCCTCTCCAAAGTGGTGATTGTATCCCTCATTTCTACCTTCCCCAAAACCTTCTCCCCTCCACTATTCGACCGCTGAAAGCTCCCTCCATCATCTCGAAACTCAGCCATTTCCCCTTCCGGTAGATTATTATTGTTGTCCGCCTACATAACTCCTTTCAAGCTCCTCAAACACTCTCCTCACTGCCGTTGTCGACCACCTACAAACCTTTCCTACCTGTTGCCCTCACAGTTCCGCCCCTTCCCTTCGCTAACACCCACCTTTCGTGACTTTCTTCATCCCTCCCAAGCATCTCGATCCCTCTAGCCGACCTCCACCACCCATTGGGGTACTTTTAGGAGTGTTTGCCGGAGTCGTTTTATCTTTTGTATTATTATTTATGTTCGAGTCATATTGTAGAACAATTTTAATATTAATGAAAGTTTGTTTTTTGTGTTTCTACTGTTTTACCTACTAGTTCCGGTATCAGACACTAAAAAGTTGATATTTAAATCAGTTTAATCCTTTATTAAGTCCGTTAACGCACAAAGCATATAAGATAACAGAAACCAAATTCAAATTTTAAATTTCTCAGAAAAAGTGAAATGAAATCATCATTATCAAGTCGATTAAATACAAAGAACCGGAAGGATGATAACCCTAGCTGATTCAACAAGCTGCTATAGCTGACCAGAATAATTATAATGTGGCTTCTAATCTTAGAGTTAGATGCGCACACCTAAAAAATGTTAGCAGTTGACTTCAATAAGCCATACAAAACCATTCAAAGAACAAAGATTCTCCGCTCAAACAATATTATATTAAGCTTCTGTTATATTAAAAATGAAAAAATCAATGGATGAGAAAAACATGACAAACCTAATGGTAGCCATCCTGTAATAATAGAAGTTTCCCCACTGCTGGGATGCCCACTGTTGGTGCTTTGCTATGAATTGCTTACAAGCCCAACCCTGCAGTAAGCAATGCAAAATTTACTTACATGCCCATCAAATCTACTGGGAAAGAGTATAAAATTCAGTACAGTTATTTAAATCAAATTAAAGGGGAAATTCAATCGCAAATCAAAGAACAAATTTAAAAGAGCAGGACATGGTGTATCATTAAAAATGATACTGCAATAATGAAGTTCTAAATTACAAGTTTCATTGAATTTTAAAGCAACTCAGCAGCATTTATTCTTCTATGGCATGATTTTTTAATACAGTTTAATTTTAGCTTTATCTTCAGCATTCAATCTAATTATACATTAAATAGATAGTAAGACAACATTTTTAAATTGTGATTTAGATGAAAAAAATTATATTGATCAACATGTATAATTTATAGCAAAAGTTCAAGAAAATAAAATTTATAAATTTGTAACATTTTTGTAGGGATTAAAACAAGCTCCCAAGTAATGACATGAAATGTGTGACAAAATAATAGTATCACATGATTTTTTTTATTAGTGAATTTAATAAATATTTATATTACTATTGTTAATAATAGTTATATTGTTTATGTTAAGTTGTTGATGATATTTTAATTTTTGGTATGAATCTAGATATTATAAATAATAGTAACGGTTTTCTATCAACCCAAATAGATATGAAAATTTTAGGTGAAATTAATGTGTAATACTGTGTAAAAAATTGTAGAAATGTAAACAAAAGTTTTATTTCAGTCATATTATATTCATAAATTTCTCACAAAATTTAATTATGAATATGTAAATCTCATAAGCACTACATATAAATCCAACTTATATCTTATTAATAATTTGGGTGATAGTGTATCATAATAAATATAATCTCAAATAATTTGATGATAGCGAATGACATGCATCTAATAAATTATTCTCAACCTGATATTAGTCATGTCGTAGGAAAATTGAGTCGATTCTAGTAACCCAATTAAAACTACTTGGAAAGCAATAGAAAGGATTGTTAAATATTTAAAATACAATAAAAACTATTGCATTAATTATAATGGTTTCTTATAGCACTAGAATACTATGATGCTATTTGGATTGTCGACAGTGATAATACAAATGTCACTAGTGATTATGTCTTCACATTTTATGGTGGTGCAGTATCTAAAAATCTACTAATCAAACATTAATCTCTAGATCTACGATGAAAACTGAAATTATGCTAGTTGTTCTTAGACTAGAGCTATAATTTTTAATCAAATTAAAATGTCTAAATTTCTTAAGGTAGTGTTTGACTGCAGGAAGGATTTAATCTTAGTAGGATTTAGTAAATCTGGAGTTATTAAATTCACCTCCTTGCTAGATTTATTAAATCTGAATTTAACATAAATCAAAGGCAAAATTCGAACCTTAAATCCAAAATATCATAAATCCATGGAACTTGTATATTTTTATGTTTGGTTGGATTTAATATATCCAGCCGATAAATCCAATTCATAGGGGCTGCCAAATACCCCATAAGAGTAGAAAAATTATTGCATTAGGACTCCAATCAGGATCTGTCACATGTACAGGTAGACCCACCCATGTATTAAATTCGAGGTCTGCCTGTACACGTGGTAGACATTGATTGAAGTCCTGATGCAAAATTGCATGAGGACTCCTGATGCAATAATTTCTCCTAGGAGTAGGGCTATTAAAAAAGTTCGTTGTTCCAAAACAACTCGTATTCGACTCGTTAAGTAGCTCGTGTTAGGCTTATGGGTTAAGTAAACGAGCCAAACATGAACAATTTTTTTAAGCTCAAATTACAAATGAGTTGAACACGAACAACCCTTTGCTCGCTCATCAACTCATTTTAGCTCAAAATAAAGAAATTATATATATATTATTTATATAATAAAATATTATATATATTTATATCTAAGTTTAAATGAAAACATCTCGTATGACTATGTGATTCTGTGTCTTCTATTGCACAGAGTTGGTGCAGGTTGGAATCTAACACCCTACATTTTTTCAATTAATTTAAAGAGATAATTTCGAGTAGAACACGAACAAGAATATCTAAATCGAGTCGAACACGAACACATTGTTCACAAGCCCATTTCAAACACGAGCTCATTTCAGATGTGACCAATCTTAAACAAGTCGAACACGAGCCAAGCCTAAGCTCGCTTAAGCTCGGCTAGTTTACAACCCTACCTAAGAGTACATCAAACCTTGCTGCACTAATTTGTAGCTCTTTC
>NEWO01000005.1:3313440-3326167 GCA_003013225.1 Phalaenopsis aphrodite
AAATCGAGCCGAACACGAACACACTGTTTACGAGCCGATTTCGAACACGAGCCGATTTCGAACACGAGCTATTTCGAACGAGCCGAACACGAGCCAAGCCTGAGCTCGCTCAAGCTCGGCTCGTTTACAGCCCTAGTCACATGTACAGGTAAACCCACCCATGTATTAAATTCGGGGGTCTGCCTGTACACGTGGCAGACATTGATTGAAGTCCTGAAAATTGCATGAGGACTCCTGATGCAATAATTTCTCCTAAGAGTAGGGCTATCAGAAAAGTTCGTTGTTCCAAAACAACTCATATTCGACTCGTTAAGTAGCTCGTGTTAGGCTTATGGGTTAAGTAAACGAGCCAAACATGAACAATTTTTTTAAGCTCAAATTACAAATAAGTCGAACACGAACAACCCTTTGCTCGCTCATCAACTCATTTTAGCTCAAAATAAAGAAATTATATATATATTATTTATATAATAAAAATATTATATATATTTATATCTAAGTTTAAATGAAAACATCTCGTATGGCTATGTGATTTTGTGTCTTCTATTGCACAGAGTTGGTGCAGGTTGGAATCTAACACCCTATATTTTTTCAATTAATTTAAAGAGATAATTTCGAGTAGAACGCGAACAAGAATATCTAAATCGAGTCGAACACGAACACATTGTTCACAAGCCCATTTCAAACACGAGCTCATTTCAGAAACGACCAATCTTAAACAAGTCGTACACGAGCCAAGCCTAAGCTCGCTTAAGCTCGGCTAGTTTACAACCCTACCTAAGAGTACATCAAACCTTGCTGCACTAATTTGTAGCTCTTTCTTTTAGTCGTGAGATATAATGAGTCCTCTTCTATTCTCATCTATATATGATTGAAAAAAGAGCAAAATAATAAATATTATTTGTGTAAAAAGATGTTATTTTAAATTATAAATTTAATAATTTTTTTGCATTTAATTTAATTTATGTTATATCTTATAAAATTAATAACGTATAACGTTCTTAAGTGACAACATTTTTATGTTATAAAATTATAACTTTTTCACGCTATAATATTATAATGTTATTTTATTTTTAGTATTGATTATAATAATTCCCTCCTTAAATAATGAAATAAATAGAGCTCAAAATTTATAATTTTAGGTAACTTTTATCATGCATTCAATGAAAATATATTCCAGATTTGAACCTTCACTAAATATAACCAAAATCTGACAATAACAAATATCATAATGACTAAATTTTTAAACTAGGTATATAAATTATTGTATCATTTTGTGCACAAATTATATGAGACACACTGTATCATTTCGTGCGCCTTCATCTCAATTCGTAAGTGCTTCAAGGACTTAACAAGATCTGTTTATAGCGGCCTATTATTACAACACTATATAGACAAGATATATATATAACACAAATTAAATTAAATACAAATAAATAAATAAATATGTAAATTATAATAATATTTGTTAACAACTATAAATCATAAATAGCATTTATTATTTTGCACTAATCTTTTATTTAAAAATAGATCAGAATATTAACTTGAAAGGGATAAAAATTTATTAATTATCTCTTCTTTCTCCATCAATTTTTCTTTTTTTTGGGCAACTAAATACACACAATTAGTTCAAAGTTTTATGATTTTGTTGTGATGCAAATGCAATCAAGGTAAGATGATAGATTGTACTCATGAGTAGAAGATAGAGCCACAAATTGGTGCACCCAACACTTTATCTTCTATAACGATAGTTAACACGCCAAAACTTACTAGGGCATAAGTGGTTCATACAACGCAAGTGCACGTGTCAAGTAGTAATGTGGTTTAAGAGAACCGCGTATCGATCCCACAGTGAAAGTGTAATATTTACTTCCACAAAAAAAAAAACTCTAGTTTATTAATTCAGTTAACTTAGTTTGACAATTATCAAAAGAAGATTTTTTAAGTCCTAAGGTCCTAGCAAAACAGAGTACTTGGTGGTAAAGGAAAGCAGAAAACATGAGGGAAAAATTTGTGTGTTTCTTCAAGATAGATGAAACTCGTGCCTCTGTGATTTGGGGATAGTGGTGATCATAGTTTTTCTAAATATTTTTTCCTACGTGATTGTTGTTAATCGGGAACAAAGTACTCCTTATGCCTATGTCTAGTTCAAAAGAAGCCTAGAATCCATGAAGTTGAGGCTTGCTCAATCCTCATGACATTCAACAAGCCTTTACTGATCCGCTGGGATAATTGTAAAATTCCACTAGAATATATCTATCCTATCAAAATTATGTGATTAACTCTTCATTTCCACTATGAAATTGTTAAAGGTCATGGTTTTATGAAAACTTTTAACTTCCTAGCTGACCAGATTAGGAGTAAATGAAGATAAGAGATTAACCAACAGATACCAAGAAATACTCAAGAGAACAATTAATGGAAAAATAATACAAAAAATCAATGATAAATCCACTACTCCCTACATCATAGAGACACTAAGAAAAGCTTAATCGTTCATTACGGATAAAACCATAGCGAAAAACACCATGAAATCCCATTGCAAGCAACATAAAGATCAACAACTTATAAGAAATTGTTTCTCAACAAAGTTAGTAATTTTCTCTCTCATACAAAATCTCTCATAACTCACAAAGTAAAGAAAAACTCTCTTGAAAGTTTCAACCCAAGGAGGAAGAAATCCCTCAAGAGATCTCTCAAATCCTCTCTCAACCCCTCTCTTTCAACCTCCAAGCCTTTTTTGATGTTGAACTCCCTCTTAGAAGCACTGAGATCTAATTTTATAGCAAGAAGCGTGGTTTGGGCCATCAAATTTCCTTCCTAAAGTGTTTCACGCTCGTCGGCGTGGTCACACCTGTTTCCGACGTAATCATGTCGTTATTTTGTCAGGGCTTGTGTGGTAATGCTACCCTACTGCAACCTATGGCATGGGCACACCATTTTCGGGTGTGTTACGCTAGCCTTATTTGATTAATGGCATGGTGGAGTTTGAACAATCCGATTTCAAGCTGATCTAGGGCCGACTCGAAATCGGATCGAAATATTTTTGAATAGATCGAAATTGGATAGTAGATCAATCCAATAAATTTCAATCCAATCCAGTGTAGATCAATCTAATTTTCGGGTTGGCTCAAGATGTACACGAGCCGACATGAATTGTAAACGCCCCGACTCGAATGCCATTTTTGGCTCATGAGCTAGATCGGGCCTAGGCCCCCAAAAACTCATTAATTAGTGTCATTTAGATTCCCTTTCACGAACCTCAAATATTTTTAGTACAGTTGCAGTACGTTCTAACCAACTTAAAGATCACTTAATTCTTATTCTTTGTTATGAAGAAAGCAAGGCTCAACTCACAATTGATGTCTCATTAGCCCCCCTTTCAACTTTCTTGCATTTTTGTTGTATCTATCTCAAGCTTCTCCTCAGGGGTTTTTCACATTATTTGTTTTATCCCTTTTATCTTCTCTTTTTCTTTTTCTCCAAAGAATTATTATATCCGGTTGGCGGTAATGGAAAGCAGAAAATAGGAGGGAAAAATTTGTGAATTTCTTCAAAATGGATGAGGCTCATGCCTCTGTGATTTGGGAATCGTGGCAATCACGGTATTCATAAGTGTTTTTCCTACGTGATTGTTGTCAATCGGGGATAAAGTACTCCTTATGTCTATGTCTAGATTAAAAGAAACTTAGAATCCATGAAGCTAGGGCTTCCTTAATCCCCATGACATTCTACATGCCTTTACTGATCCACTGGAATAATTGCAGAATTCCATTGAAACATGTCTATCCTCTCAAAATTATGTGTTTAACTCTTTGTTTCCACAACGCAAGGGTTAGATTTCGTGGTTTCACAAAATATTTTAACTTCCTAGTTAACCAAACTAAGAGTAAATGATGATCAGGGGTTAACCAACAACATAGGCTATGAAAAACTCAAGAAAACAATTAATGAAAAAAGTATTATGGAAATCAACAATAAATTCACTACTCCTTACATTACATAGACACGAAGAAAAAATTAGCGGCTCATTACGGAGAAAACCATAGCTAAAACACCACATGAAATTTCATCGCAAGCAACATAAAAATGAAAAAATTACAAAAAATTGTTTCTCAAACAAAGTCCGCAACTTTCCCTCTCATACAAAATCTCTCATAACTTACAAAGTAAGGAAAAACTCTACCTTGAAGGTTTCAACCCGAGGAAGAAATCCCTCAAGGGATCCCTCAATTCTCTCCCAAACTCCCCTCTTTCAGTCTCCAAACATTCTCTGATGCAGAACCCCCTCTTAGAAGTCTTAAGATCTGATTTTATAGAAAGAATCACGATTTGGGCCATCAAATTTTCTTCCTGAAGTGTTACCCGCTCATTTATGTGGTCATGTCGTTCTTCTGTCAGGACCAGCATGGTCACCCTCAATTATGGCATGGTCGCGCTGCCCTATTGCAACCTATGGCGCGATCACGCCATTTTTGGGCGTGGTCACACGGGCCTTGTTCAATCAATGGCAAGGTCACGCCACCTTTAGAAGTCGTCACGCCGCTTCGGGTCACTTTCTTCTGGATTTTCTCGTTACATCTTGTTCGTATTCAATTATTGCATCTTGCACAACACGAACAAAATACTTTTCTCAAACGTAGAACTGTGTTAAATAAATGAAATTAAGATATAAAATGCAAGAAAAATAGTAAGTAAAATGATGTAAAATTGACGCATGTCAATAATGTTATTGGTACACCTCTCTTTCAGGCACACCTCCCTTTCAAGCTATTTCAATCTTATTGCTTTTCTTTTATTTATTTAATTGTGCTCCGTTTATTCCTTAATTTCATATTATCAATTTATTTTTATAGTTCTAACAAAAATAACCCTCTGCAAAGAGTCAAGTGATTATTTCAACACTTATCTAGATTAATAATAGCGAAGAGGAGTGTGTAAACAACTGCTTCCAAGATCCAATCATCATGTAATATGCAATTCCAAGTGATTTTTAATTTAATTTCTCAATGTTTTTTGTGTTAAACTTGTCAAGGGTGAGAAGTTAGGGGCAATTACATATATATCACTTAAATTTTATAACTACTAGACTAATTGTATTTACATGCTCCATGATCAATCCATTGGAAATTTTACAAAAGCAAAAAAAAAGGATTTGAATTTTCCTAGATTTGAAGGTCCTAGTTTCATAAATATCCAAGATTTGAGTGTTCTGTAAGTATTAGCATGTTTTTATAAAAGAAAGTAAAATTTGTTTTATTTCTACTATAAAAATTTAGCAAAGTATCTAGCCATCGATAAAAAGGTTGTTCGTAAGATGAAAAGATCGTCTATTTCTAGGAAAGTCTTCTCCTTATTTTCGTGTGAGATTTGGACTATTTATGTGGTATTCTCAAACTTCAGCTTCATTTTGAGCTACGTATTTCGATATTAGTTTCATTAGTGGAATTATTTTGTATGAAAACAATTACCATTGATTCTTACTAAACTATGAATCTATATTGAGTAATGGTTTCATGGTTTGAAGCTTTCATTGAATTTCTATTTCAGTGATCATCAGTTTAATATTTTCAGAAAAATTTCATATAATTTTTAGTTTGCAACAAAATAAAGCAAGTGATTGTTTAATTGATCATCATTAATACAACGATCTAAAGCTTGATTGCTATTACAATGATCCTTCTCTTATTATTTGAGGAAAATATTAAGAAATTTTTTTTTTTAAACCACTAAGTGTCATATACCACTTTAAGCTTAAATCAAATATTCATCCATCATTATCACATTGGACTTATCCCACCTATTATGAGTTGGCATTTGAATCCTCAATCTAATAGTCCCCATACATTCATATATAGTGTTTTGAGTCATATCAACTTTATTTAACCTTTTCTTGGCATAATATCTAGCAATCTTAACTAAGTTTCATAATTTTTCCTTCCTAATCCGTCATAAATATTACTCTTCATCTTATTAAGTCATGTCACATTATACGTCAACCAACTGATGATCCAATTAGGAAAGTAGATTTTTTAGAATTGACTTATATTAAGAAAGAGGTAGACCTAAAAAAACTTGAGCATATTGTATAGAAAATGATCTTAATCCATTAGAATTAAATGAAAATATGACACTCAATAGGACACAATGGAGAAAAAATTGTTTCTGTTGTTGTATCTTAATGAAACATCCTCTATACTTCATTGTACACGTTAAAAAACCTTGTCCTCAAAAATACTACTCCAGTCATCTCTCTTATAGTCATTTCTATAAATATTTTTCCTAAATTTACTACACAAGCATGTTAACATTGCATTTCCACTCTAAATCCTCAAAAATACTACTCCAGTCATCTCTCTAATAGTCATTTCTAAAAATAATTTTCCTACATTTACTACACATGCATGTTAACATTGCATTTTTACTCTACATTTAACTCACAGCCACTTATTGATCACCTAAAATCCAAGAAGTAGTTCTATTAAAATTGCCTTCAAGTCTCCATATTACTCTCGTAATTCCTAATAATTGACTAGATAACAATCCATGAGAAAAATAGTCCAGCTACTCCAGAGTTAGTTAAGAAAAATGGTTCAGAAAAGCATGCCTAGCATCAATTTACAATGAGAAAATTAAGGCAAATGGGCTACTAGAAGAGAGTCTCTATTTTCTTAACATTGTCGGTAGCAGAACAGAACTTTGCAGAAAATACACAAGCAAGTTGCAGTGAGAAACTTCTCTTGTCAATGAAATCAACAGATTACCAGTAGCATCAAGCACATAACTTTATACAAGCAAAATGGGGGAAAAAATTTTCACAATGAAGAACAAGACATAAATGATAGCTGACCTGTTGATCTGCAGGAAGTGGAACGGCATCGCCAAATATTGTCACACGTGAATTTGATAACCCGCTCCACCCAGGAATCTACAAATAAGCCTTGATATAGATAATCCAATTTTTTTATAACAAATGCTTAAACTCTGACGCTTAATGTAGTGTGCAGATAAAATATGGTTTATTGATATAGCAATACCTGAACAACTAGAGTGCACCTCGGATCTGCCAACAAGTTGCGAGTGTGCATGGCCAACGGTGAAAGCGAAAAAATTGGATCTAAGAAATAGCAAGTGATATTGCTAAAAGGCAACCAGAAGTAAAATTGAAATGGATGTGTAAATAACATTACAAACTTACGCCCAATTGAATCAGTTGCATAATCAACCAAAGAACCGCACGGATATCCTGCACGTCGATGGTGCATTCGAGACATCACAGTGCATAAATGAGCAAACCTAGCCTATTATGAATAGGGAGTGACATGAAAATACGATCAAGGAAAGCAAAAATATAAATCAAATTATGATTTAGAAAAATTCAAATGAAAAGAGAGCTATGTTATCATGTGTAAAAAAACTAATTGTCACTGACAAAGTAGCTTACCTGCTCCATCAAGTTGCGAACAGATAATTCTGGACGAGGTAAATCATAAGAAGATGTCGCGCTATGCAATCCACCTGAAATTGGTGTTCTGAATAGCCCAGCTCTGGTTGTAAATCCGCTATGACAATTTGTGTCATAAGAAGGTCCAATCACTTCTTTTTCAGTTAAATCCATCTTGTCGATGCCAACTTCGTCGATACTACGTTTCAACTAATTGATTAACCATAAAAAAGGCATTAGCTGCTAAATTTCCCTACTGAAAAATGTTGATAAATTATCCCAAAAAAATGGCATTAGATTCAATTAAGTGAAAACCTTGGCCATTAAAATTTCAAAATTAAATTAATCATCCAAATGTGATCATTCATTTGTAATTATCCTTATTGAATTTAGTCACAATATTATCAAGGGTGCCCACAAGAATTATTTAAATTACAAGGATGGTCCTACACATTTCATATTTCTTAAAAAATTGCCTAAATACAAATTGGCCTTATAATCTTAAATCATAGCTCCCATCTAACATATTATGTCAAAAATATCTATGGCGCAATACTCCCAGTTCATTGGTCCTTATAGCAAGTAATGCAGTGCATATTTTTTAGATAACATCCTATAATTTATGGTCCCCAAATAGTCAGAATATGATGATGAAAACGGTGCTATAGAGCCAAGTGTGAGTTGTGAGATGTACTCTATTTAGCATTAAATATTGTTGGGCTTTCAATATCAGCACTATTACAAAGAGACTTCAAATTTTGTTCTAAGAGTATCCTAAGACTTTCTACAACCAAATATTGTTGGAGAGTTTCTAAAAATCCCTAGGATGATAAACACAAAAATAAAGCATAAATGAATATCAAGGTACCACGATTCAAGTCCATATGGATATCGAAGCCACATCAATAGATCCAAGAAGGCAATCCTATAAGTTCAAAAAAGTTCGGGACATTGTGCAATTCATCGTTTTTTCGAAATTATATTATTTCTCTTTATGCTACCTATGTTATTTGATCATGCACACTGGTAAGGAACAATTCATATGGCCCACAATAGTAAATGACATAGTGCTTTCCATTATTAGTTCAGAAAAAAACATATATAGCTTCATTTAATAACTTAAGATCCCATTTTCTTGGCGAAAGTTAGAAAGAATGTTCTACGACATAATGAAATTTCATAGATCCATCATTTGATTTGATGTGGTTAGAAATCAATATTTCCACAACCCCTCTCAAACTCCCCTTAAATATACCAATTACAACTTTACATATTTGGTTTGTTGAAGTTATAAAGCATTCTTTGAAAACAAAATGAATTTACTAGATTGCAATTTAATTGAATTTCAACTCTACCAACACCTTAAAAATCCTGCAAAAGTGAGAATTTTATTTATCACTCAGAACGGCTGAAAACAAAATCATCATTTTTAAAACATTTTTTGCATTTAACACCAACCAAATGACCCATGTTTAAACAAATATCATTTTCTGAAAATATGCTTTCTATCTACAAGCAACTAAATGAGCCCTTGATTAAGCCCAAATTGAGAGTCAAGGAGGATTCAATGTGTAATGTCCAACAGGATTAGGGATGTTTATATGTATAAAACCAGCTTTTCTACTTCCACCGTATCATTGTAGCAAGTTTATGAGCTGAAGCAATTTCCTGTAAGACGAAAAACCAATAAATGCCATTTTGGAAGATTCTTCGAATACCGAAACACCATCCAAATTATGTCACCACCGATTCAACAAAACACATTTAAAGAAACACAGAAGCAACAAAACTCAAATCCTTACATACGAAAGAACTAATAAACAACCAAATAAATATGAAAACAGTGAGGATAAAGAAAAGTAAAGAGCACCTCGAGTTCATGCCACGCAGACCCATGGCCAAAATCCAATTCTTCGCCCTCTCCGCCGTCGAAGACCTCATTGCTAGCTGCACGGAATCCTCTACGGCGACTAGAGAGACTTGGAAATTTAGAATTTTGATGGGTTTTGAAGAAACGCTGTTCAAAACATGGCAACTTGGGGCGAGAAAAGACGGAAGAGTGGCGCGAATGGTAGGGTTCGTTCAGCGTGGAAGTAAAAGCAGAGGAGACGAGAGCCTCCATTGGAGAGCAGAAGACGCAAACTTAGGCGATTTTTTTTTTTGTAGTTTCAACAGAGGAGAGCAGAGGTAAAGCAATAAAGCAATAACTTTTTGGCCTGGAAAGAGTTGCGGCGATTCAATGAATGAAAATATTTCTTTCGGATTTTCTTAATTAAAGTAAGGTTTTTTACAAAATTAACATTATAAAATTTATTATTTATAAAATTAATACTTTCTTACATAGGTGTCCATGGAAAATGTGATAGGATAGACCAGAAAAAGGGTATATCAAGGGATGACTCGCTCGCAAAATAATCCGAGTTCTAATTGTCCTACCGAATCAGCCAAGCGACCTGAACCAGATCAGCTCAACAAGAAACAAGGCAAAGGATTGCTCGAACCTATTACCACGATGAAACCAACACAAAGGAGGAGCATCCTTTGGAACCTACAGTTGTATTGGGGACATCCAAGAGTCACCCAATTATGATCAAGAGTTAATATTATCAAGTTTTAGTCTTACTTAAGAATCTTTTCGTTAAATGGTGGATATCTATTGGATTACAGTGATTAACCATATGTTTGATATTTTTGCACAACTCAACTGATAGAGGTCTCTCACGAGGAATCGTGGGTAGACAGCAAGGTCATACTAATCAATCAGCGAAACTTAGCCGACCAAATCAGTCTCACCAACCCCAAAAACAACCAAGGCCAACCGATCGGTGACAACAAATTTGTTTAACTGCCATTGTTGTCACTGAGCAACTATTATGGCAAGACCAGCATCACTTGACGATTGTTGCCATCATTGAAATGTTGTCGCCTGGACACGAGTGTTGCCATTATTGTTGTTCTCTAACCACCTTTACTTAGTTGCCATCACCAGTCTTACCATTGTAGTCAGACCATCGTTGCTTAAACATCACTGTCATTGCCAAAAACATTGCCACTCAGTCACTATCACCACTATTGTTGCCTTGATCGAACCATCGTCGCTTAACTTTCAGTATCACAATCGGGCAACCACTATTGTTGTTAAACCATCATTGTTGGGCTACAACTGCCATCACCAAGAAAACATTGATCCATCATCACTAGACATTATTACCATCATAGCCTTACAACCGCCATCACCAAGAAGAAATCGCTCGATCATCACTATAGACATTATTCCATCATCAGACCATAGTCAAGTTATCACCATTGCATCACTTTCGCTAAACCACCATTGCTTGACCACCGTCGTTGCTAATATTGAAATTTCATCGCCTGATCGCTATCGCCTCTGCCATTGTTATCGTTATCAAATCACCATCATATGGCCACCACCATTACCATTATGTTACACTAACGTTGTCAAAACACTATCATCGGCCAATGACACTATTATTGCCAGAACATTATCATTCTGCTGCGTCGTTGAACCCTTAAAGTAGTTGTCAAACTGACATCGCCAAACATAAGTTATTGCCACTGTTATTATCATTAGATCACCATCTCCCACCTGCCACTAACATTGAACCACCGTTGCTCTACCGACACAACAACTTTCACTGACATCTCCAAACGACTGCCACCTTCGTCGGTACACTATCTCTCGGACCCCCTATCATCATGCCATTGCCACCTATTAGCCACCATACCATAGTCATGTGGTTGACACCACTACCACCACCATCGTTGTTTACTTGTTTTAGGAGTTGTCGTTACACCATCAATGTATGCTCGATATCATTGCCACCGTTAGACATTCATTACTAAATCACTACCATTAAATCATCATCACCCGTTCATCACTACTTTTGTTGTTTGATCACTGTCGTCTAACCATCATCGCTATTGGCGATAATGATTCCATATCTCCATCACACATCCCCTATTGTCAAACTTCTATCATTGCAGTTGAATCGCTATCACTTTCACTCTGAATAATATGTGATAAAATTTTGCATTAAGAAGTGTATTTAGTTTATTAAAAGTGGATGATAGTGATATTTTTGATGACTTGAGTGGCAGACATGTAAATACTAAAATTTAGATGTGAAATTTGTAGAAACATATGAATTGCTTGGTATTTATGTAAATCCCCTATTGTTTGGCTGATGACTTGGCTTGTGGATTAATTAAAAGCTCAGTCTCACGTCAATTAGGATAGTGTTTCCGGGGCTTTCCAATTGTGCACATCAAACAAGTTGCCGCCCACAAAACACAAAAAGCCAAACCAGCTGTCTACTTTTAATAAATATATTTGCTTATCTATTACAAAATAATAATAATAAATTTGCTAGGATATATCATATATGGTCTTTGTCGTTAATGTTGACCGTGCTATAAGCATAGCCAAGCAAAAAAAACAGGTGATTACTTGTTTATCAATTGCTTTCATAAAGTATTGTTATGCTATAAAATCAATTGCTTTCATAAAGTATTGTTATGCTATAAAATCTACCATGTTATTGGCATGTCATTTTAATAAGTCAAATTTCAACTAAGAATCATTTAACTCTAGTTTGGAAAGGATTCAAAGCTATGAATTTAGTTGTAAATTTATTAAAAATTGAGAAATATGCTCTCAGTGTGCTTTAGATCAATAAGAATTTAACATTAATTGGATTTGTAAATAGTAAATCGGTTAAATTCATTCTAATCTTGAATTTAGTAAATTTAGATTTAAGTCGAATTTTAGGAATAATTGTATTTTAACGTTTGGTTGGATTTAGTAAATCAGATGATAAATCAGATTAAAAGGCGCTACCTAGCATCCCCTGATGACAAAAAATCTCATGTCTTTAAGCCTTGTTAATGAAATTTATTCAGACAAATTTTGTATTTGAACTTATTTTGAACTATTATCTCAACCTTTTCGAATCAAGTTGAACAACATTGAGAGCAAGTTTCAATGTCACGTATGTCTTAACGTTCTCTCTAAGAAGGCGAGAGAGGTTTAAGAAATATTTGTAAAATATTCTAAATACCATATTCGATTTACAAAATTAATTTTGAAATCGATAAGCGGAAACAAGATAGGATCTTACATACCTCCAGCCATAACTTAAACGAACAGAGTCGACACTCACAATTCACACGACAAATTTTCTGTTATAGATCTTCTAAGCTTTTCTCACTCACAACCCGATGGTGTAAATAAAATGAAGAGGAGCAAGCTTAGGGACCAAAACA
>NEWO01000005.1:3326219-3365465 GCA_003013225.1 Phalaenopsis aphrodite
GTTAATTTGATCAAAGACAATTTTTGTGGACATATTGGTTCAAGAAAAAAAGAAGTGAATATTTCTTTAATTGTTATTAGCATAGGAAATATAAAATCAATTTCCTCTAAACATTTTCATAATTTAGAAATTTGAAAGTGATGTGTAAAAAGATAATTCTGAAAAATATCATTAAGCAATGATTATTTTATTCAAATTTAATTAAAACTAACATTAAGTTCTGATAAAAATGAAAACTTTGGGCATCATAATGTATGGGAAAAGCAAATCTTTACATACCATAAACTTTAGAAAGGATGCAATATATATATATATATATATATATATATATATATATATATATATATATATATATATATATATATATATATATATATATATATATATAAGAGTATGGCTGCAATGCAATGATAAAGAAAGTTTAGCTCCACATGATGATCACCATATAATTAAAAAAATAAAATGAAACTCATAAAATTTTTTTATTTTTTTTTTGTGAGAATACTATTTAAGAAAATACTAGACGTTATCTAACTGAAATACTCTTACTTATTATTAACGTTGATTATGAAGTACCTTTATTATGGAAATTGCATAGCACCTCATCACAACATTAAAAAAAATCTATATGATAGTGAACATCGCTTGAGATGGTGATGAAGATTGTGTACATGTTTTTTTTTTTTTCTCCTTTGGAAATAATGTATACACATTCATGTAGATAGCATTTGTGTTATATAAAGGATGTTTATTTGCCAAAAAAATACAGTTAGAAATTAGAAGATCGAGTGTCAAAAACTAATTGATGGGGGAACAAGACAACTAGTTGTTGACAAGTAGAGATGACGAGGGCATTCTCCGATGAGATCAAAGCAACCATTTTCTTAAAGGAGTGAGAGCAAGATGGATTGAAATTTATGCTTAAAGGAAAATTTAATGGCAACAAAGAAGATCGAGTGACACTTTATATGATGGTTATAACCTGAAATTTTGTTTGATTCAAGGATATTATAGAAGTTTTACGCATATTTTTTATGCTCTAAATGCACAAATAATTTTTTTATAAAAAATGGGTGAGTCTTTTAAACCATTTTTTTATTTGAATATTAAATAAATATTCAAGCACCATTCATTAATTCAACCTATGCCACACCTTTGATTAAGAAGACCATGATAAACTATCTTATCACTTTAGTAGGTTCATGGACCTACCCAGGCCATGTGTCCTCATGTGCTCATGTGAGTCATTTGTGGATTATGATAACTTGATGATTACATACAACATATGATGTGTCATTTAATAATGTTTGGTAAGTACTTGCTAAAAGTTACTTGCAATAAAGCGACTATGATGATGATGATATTACGTTAAACTTGCTTAGAGATTTATTAACATACAACAGAGGGATAAAAAGTAAAATGTCAAGAACTCGCATGTAAATTATAATATTTTAAGTTAAATGTCAAATGTCTAGGTTTTATGATAAAGAAAATTAAGATTATGATAAGAAGAAATGAATATAATGACTTAAAATGTATTTAAAAAAAATTTATTTAGAATTGCATAAAATTTCATTTCTAAAATTTTTATATGAAAAGGATTCATAAAATTGTTTAATAATATTATTCGATACGATAATTCAACTATTTAAAAAACTATAAGAATATATCCATGGACAAAAAATTCTAATGGATAGTATAATTGAGGGTGGCTACGATCATACAATTGATCAATCACTACAACCTACAATCATAAAATATAGTTTGGGTCAAATAAGACATTTAACATGTGCCAGGAAAAGAAAATCATGATGGATATTAGCCAAGCTCATGTACATGATTTTGAGGTAGTAAAGAATGAGTTGAACTAAAAGCACAACTGCATTCAGGCCCAATTCGGCGTAATATTGGACTTGTTTTCAGCTTATCCATGCCTAGAAAATCGAACATAATTTTAAATAATCATATTTAGTGGTTATTTGATTAAACATATTTAAATATTTAAATATTTAAATTTAATAAAATTTCAAGATAATGTGGTAGAAATACTTAGATCTGTTTGATTGGTTGTTCAGTAAGTTATGAATATCACTTTTCATTTATTTGCCTGTACCATTTAAAATTTACCGTTTTGATCATTTTTTTTAACAAAGCTCGGACATTTTTAATACATTACGAATCTCTCTCTCTCTCTCTCTCTCCCGTTATGTGTGTGTGTGCACGCATGTGGGTGTAAAATGTTTTTTTTAATATTAGTTATTTGAGCCGCTGTCAATCTCATGTGTCAAACTATTTGTGCACCGCACATAGGTGAGATCAAACTCGTGACCCTAGAGACTTAAGCAACATTGACATCCATGACGCTTGAATCTTTTAAAAAATGAGCCCAATGCACAAATAATAAATATTACACAATTATTTTTTATAAAAATATAAAATACATGAATAAAAATTAAAAAAAAAACATAAAAAGACAACAAAATTATATTTTAAATTCTTAAAAATATATAATACAAAAATTTATGAAATGATCTGATTAAAGTTTTTATTATTTATTTTTCTAATAATTTACAAATTATATAAAAATTATAGGCAAAAATATATTACATAACTTTTCAAGCTTTGTCATCAAGCATCTTATTTTAAATGAAAAGAGATAAACTATTCAATAAAAAAATTCAAATTTATGACTTAGAGAAACAACTCTCTACAACTAAAATAAATGAGCCTACAAAATTACAAAAAAATGCAATAAAATACAAAGGAATCCCAGAGGTGTGGCCCCACAACACTTCATGCATAAAGTAGCATCCATGTAAAAATTGAAGTTTTAGGTGGTCAATATCTAAACACATAAGAAATGAATAATTTTGCATGTAAATCTTCCAATTTTTCACTCTGCACCAAGGTGAAATTTCACCTGATCCCCAAACTCCTTGAGGTTCCCCTTCCCCCCACCCTCAAATCTCCCCAACCCAAAAACCCTGATATCCACCCCTATCCTCTCCGCCGTCCGTGCCTCGCCGTCGACCACCATCTCCGCCACCATCTTCCCCACCAACGGCGCCATCTTAAACCCATGACCCGAAAACCCTCCCGCCAACACCACATCCTTCCCAAACTCCCCACCCAAAAAATCAATAACAAAGTCCTCATCCGGCGTCATTGAATACATACAACTCTGTTTCATCACCGGCCCGATCGCCGTCTCCACGCGGCCCGGCATGACGCGCTCAATCCACTCGGCCACCCGAGCAACCATTTCATCGGCTTCCAAAGACCAGTCTCGGCAATTCGGATCACAAGGCCAGCCGGCGTGCACTGCGATCTTGATCAGTCCGGGAAACTCCATCGCCGGCGTTCCGTAGACGTAAGGCAGGCCGTAGCTTGCGAAAGTCGGAAACCCCGCCGCCGGCGTCATCTCCGATTCAAATCCTTCCGTAATCTTCCAATACCATATCAAAGTATGAAGCGGCTGGATTGGGAGATCCTGCCCTGTAACCATTTTCACTAATTTGCTTGTCCAGGCGCCGGCGGTCACCACACACTTGATGCCGTGAAAGAGCCGACCATCGGTGGTGGAGACGCGGATCCCAACGTCGGCGATTGGGATAATGGCGTCGACCACGGTGCGGTCTCTGATAACGGCGCCATGGCGGACGGCGAGGGAGTGGAACATGGCGACTGCTTTGGTGGGCTTGATGACGCCGCCGAGGGGGGTGGATAGGGCGATCCAGTCGTCGGGGAGACGAAAAGCGCCGGAGATTAGGGTTTTTTGGGAATCGAAAATGGTGGCGGGGAGGGAGTCGGGGGAGCAATTGAGAATGACGGATTGGAGGCTGGGGGAGTTGGAGGGGCCGAGATCGAGTTGGGTGGTGGGGGTGAGGACGCGGTAGCCGGCGGCGGATTGAGCGGATTCCCAGAGGAGAGAGGATTCGAGCACCATGGGAGGGTAATAGGGTTCAGGGTAGGTGGCTCGGATGGTGCGGGATTCGCCATGGGAGGAGCCGAGGTGGTGGAGGAGATCGAACTGTTCGAGGAGGAGGACCTTTTTGTTGAGTTTAGAAATTTCGTAGGCGGCGCAGCTGCCCATGATTCCGGCGCCAATGATGATGGCGTCGAAGATGGTGTTGGTGGGAATTTCCGCCATCGATGGGTTGTGGATCGAGCTCTGTTAGGTTGTCCTCTTATATAAAAGAGCTATAGAGCATGTGAATGGGGAGTTTAAATTGGAATATACCATGTGCAGCACAAATCAACGAAAAAATCGTGTCGAATCATGAAGGATTCAAATGAGGTACAGTTCTTTACTCACTCTGCTGTATTTCATGTCGGGTTACGTACGGGACTCCGGATATAACATTTTATTTTGATTTTTTTGCTTTTGCCTGTTGTTCTCCGTGATTGACTTGACAACACAGTCTCGGTTGACTTGCTCGTCATTGTCCATCACTAATTTCTCAGATGCTTGTTTGAAGTGTAAAATAATTAGCTTTATGATCGTTAAATAATTTGTATTCGATTTGATGTTTAAGAAAGCAAGCCGAACATAGAAAGTGTTTGTTTTAGATATGTAAATAAATAGGATTAAGGTGATAAGTATGTAAATGTCTTATATATATAAAGAGATAAGATTTCCCCTTTCCCAAAAATCTATCTGCCGCTGCCAGCTTGGCTTTTCAGATCACATGCAAATTGATAAAATCGGGTGGCTTTCGCATGTTCTTCTGCGGCCACCCAAGTTTTTAATCCCACATCGATTACAGTAAAAAGAATTCCCATCAAGAATCTTATTTAAATAATAAAGCGAACGTTAAACACAATACTTTATATTGCACTCTGCTTAAGAAGTACGGATGAACAATGTTTTAAAATAAAAAATTTATTTATGGGTCAAATTAAGTAAGAATGATTATAATATGCAAGTTTGAGTAAAGCTCAAAATTAAGCCGAGAGTTATTTGGAACACGGGCTCATTTCATACCAAAAAAATCTCGAATTTCTCAAAATAGGAGTGATTCAATAGGAATGGGATATAAGTACCATGTTCCACTTCGTTTTATAAGCCTTTGTGTCGTTGATTCTCGTAGTTGGAATTGATTATCCAAGCATGAAAGTCCTTTATGAACACATCAATATTTTAGTCCATTTAAACCAAACTTTTAGCATAGTATATGAAGCTGACACCTTGACATAATTGGCTTTTAGATGACCTCTAGATGTTTTATTATTTTGGAGTTGTTACTTGAGATTCTAATACATCTTCATTTTACTTTATGACAATAGTTCAAGTTCGACTTATGCTGTGCAGCCTAACTTTTTGCCCCATCAAGAAAACACACTAAATAGATTGGAGGATTTACATGCATACCCTCGATTCCAAACTATTTACACATATAAAATCTGTACTTCAATTTTTACATACATACCACCCTAACTATCCATGAAAAAGTTTCATGTGCAGGATAATTCCTCGACATCTTATTGTGGCACTAAGAATTCTGAAATTGAGAAGTTTGCCATAAACGTCAAAAGCTGTGTATGTCAAGCTTAGATGCTGCCACATCATTTAACTGTTCAACGGCGTGAAGGCAAATTCTCAATGTTAAGTGGCTGGATTCCCATAAAGATCAACAGGTTTAAAAGAAAGTTCTTATGTCCAACCCAAGAGAATTCAAATGTCCAGCTATGTCAAAAGGTAACAGCGCAAGTGAATTTTGTGATCCATTTGCATTTGATGATCACTCACGACCATCAAAGAGGGAACAATTATGTTCAGAAAAGGGGAAAAACTCAAACTAGCAAACAATTTTTCGCACTATTCGAAAATATCAATGGAGCTGAGGCTCTGAGTATAATCGTCAATGATGAATCAAGTCAGCAAACTAGTGAAGTCAATCCTGAGTCCGGAGATAATTCTTGTCCATCAGCAGCTGAAGAAGATCCCAGAATCCTAGTGGACTGAATTCTTTCGTCTGTAAAGATATGTTTGTGTGCCTTATATTTATTTACAACTGTTGGGGCACAAACATAAATTTCACTCTAATAAAAGGATGTTTGCCACAATCATTCAACTATTTTCATTATGTTGTTTTTCTTTTGAGAATCATTAGTTTTCTTCGAAGAGTGAAGCATCACCATGATCAGGTCTCCATTATCTTCCGGCTTTATTATAACCATCATTTGAAAACAAAAATAATGGATATGCGTGTAGAATTGTTGCTTTTGCAACCCATGTTATGTGTATTTTCTAATTTCCAAGTTCTATCAAATTGCCAGGTTTTTGGGGTTTTGAAAGTGTGTTGAGCTGCAATACTGATGTTACTATTAATAGAAGAAATATTATAATTGCTTGTTTGCAACAGCCTAAATGGAAAAGCGGAAATATCTAAAGACAATGGACAATTTTGTAAGTTGTTGCAGGTTGACAGATTAACTATATTATTAGGATTATGACACAAGGGATTAGAGGTAAGAAATAAATTTTTGAGACTAATGTTGTCAGATTGCCATTTAGATAATTCTTAGTGATGACTTTTTTAATGTGGTTAGTATTTATGTTTCTTAAGTTGGATTAGATGATAGTTGAAAGGGATGGCTATGCTGTTACATTTTATACTTGAGGAAGATGGATATTTAGTAACGGTATTTAAATGGATATATGTTTTTTAAGTAGGATTAGGACCATTAATGAGAAGATACCTGATGGATGTTAAATAGGAGATAAAAATTTAATGTGAAAAACTATATTTGATTTGTGGTAGCCTGAGATCTTGCAAAAGTAGATCATGCTGTAAGGAAAAGAAAAATCATTTAACTACGTTTAAAGCACCAAATTGGAAATTGATCAATTTTTACCTAGAAGGAAATGATTCTTATCGGCGAAGATTATAAGATGATTTTAATTATATACCTCAGGGGTATAAACAGAATGAACTAAATTAATACTGATCCAAAGATGCAATATTAGAATTTGAAATGCGAGAAACAATTAATCTTTCAAGATAATAAGTGAAGAAAATAGATTTTTTTTTCGTTGATTCATATATGGTGTATGATGAATGAAAAGTTCCATAAAAAAAAGTAAATGTTTTGGAGAATTAAGAAATAGATCATATATTAAATAGATTTTGGAATTGAAAATTATATATGTCATTAAAAGCTAAGTTTTTAACCCATAATATAATGAAACTTCTTGTGTTGTTAGTATAGTAAGGCAATGATAGGGGTGTGAACGATCAGATTTCGAGCCGATCCAGAGCCGGCTTGAAATCAGATCGAAATTCTTTTAACCTGATCGAAATTGGATCGTGGATCGATCCTACTAAGTTTCAATCCAATCTGTTGTGAATCGATTCGATTTTCGAGGTGGCTCGAATTGTGAAGAGCCAACTTAAATGCCATTTTTGACTCATGAGCCAGATCGTTCGCCTTGACCAGCTCGACCAGCCCACCAGCAAAAAAATGCATTTTATTATATATATATATATATATATATATATATATATATATATATATATATATATATATATATATATTTGTGAAAAGTGGTGATTCAAACTCCTATCACTCTGCTCAAGCAAAAAATCCCTCACCACCAAACATGTTGGCAATGAGTTATGTATGCAAAACTAAAAGTTTAGATGATAAATATATATATACATAAGATTTTATTTCAATCCCGGTACGAGCCAAGGATGGATCGAAATCGGATCGAAATCGGATCAAAATAAATTCAATCCTTTAGTTTGGCTCGTAGCTCGGCTGGAATGGTACGATCCAATTTCAATTCGAGCTAAAATTCGATCCAATTTTAGAGCGATTTACGATTTTTGAGCCAGTTTCACAGCCCTAGGCACTGGCAGTGTAAAGAGTGTGAGCTATATGTAATCATTAATGTGTCATAGTGCATAACACTTATCACAACGTTATTCGTGTTATATGTTTTGAGTGTAATTAAAACTTCTTATAGATTTTCTTACTTATTTAATTGTTTTTTAGTATTATTTACTTAAGGGCTTATCTTTTTCTACTCCTTTGCCTAGTCTCACATGTAACCCTCCTAAGCTGATCTCTCACCTAAACTCTCAAACAAGAAAAAATGAAAAAAGTAGCCTCCCCCTTAGTTGAGTTACAACACAGACAAAGAAGTTGTCAATGTCATAGCCACTCCCATGTCCCAATCTCCTCTACTACTTAAAAAACTAAATATCGTGCTACTATTTTTCTTCCATGTTCCAACACAACCCTCTCAAAAGCTAAAGAGTACATGAGCTCCTTTTCATTTTAGATTTTTCATTTGTATCAATTGCAGTTCTTTTTCAAGCCAACATCCTATAGATTTCTGTCCTACACATCTCAACCTTCATTGCAAGACATCATGATTCGATATTCTATGCAAAAAAACCCCCTCTTCTCATCATTTACCGATAGCAACATTATATATAATTTATGTTTATTTTTTGTAGTTTTGCTTTACAATGACTTTATTACATCATTTTATTTTAATTGGTCTTTTTTTGTTTTATATATGTTTTTTAATGTACTTTGGTACAACCTAATTATTTTTTATTTATATTACGTGAAAATTTATTTTAAAATTTAGTTTTTTTTTAACTATTCATTATAAACTAACCTCATGTTTAATTTATATAACATTGATTTTTTTTTTTTTTGCATTGTTTTCTCATATGTTGATGAATTATTAATAAATTATTTATAATTTTAAAGATTTTGTGTTATATTTAAAATAGCATGTGTTCTTCTATGAGCATGCACCACTCATGCACCATGGCCACGCAGGACCTTTGTGTTATGGTTTATTATTCACTTTGGCTAATTTTGGGCGATGAAAAAATACAAAAATTATTATGGGAAACAAACATACAATTAAGGAGTGAAAAAAGCTAAATGCCAATTAGACTTGCATTGTTATATGAAAGCAAGAAGCCTTCCAAATTGAGTGATCAGAAAAGCAAAAAATATATATTTTTTATTTAATCATTTAATAGATATGATCCTAAACAAGAGGGGAATAAGATATATAAAATAACCATACTAAAAGATCATAGGTAAAGAGATTTTGATTAAATGTATTAGATGTGATAATAATACCAAGGAAGAGATGAAAATAAAATTTCATTAAATTTTTAAATGAGAATTTTAAGAAATTTTTTGGAAAAGGATGATGGATAAAATGATCATACCACAAGTCGAAATTTACAATTATGTTGTAGAATATGCATAAAGGTGAAATTGTAAGTCCAAGTAAACTACTTATTTTGATTAAAAAAATTAATAAAATTTTATATTAGTTTGGTTGATAAACCTTTCAATGAAGTTTTTGAGACCAATCAGAGCAAAGTGATAGTAGAAGAAATAGTTTAATAACAATATTTATGAGCGGAGAAATTTTCAAGATTTTTTGTTAATTTTAGATAAATCAAATCTATTTTCATACAATGAAGTTATGTTAAAGAGTAATACAAGGCATACTTATAAAAATTAAGTCAATTTTAGAGGTGTTATTTAATTTCATGGCAGGAAATCTGTTACGCAAAACGAATGAAAAATTATTTAGAGTTGAGACAAAATTTTCTATATTTGATTGCCATGGGAATTGATTGATGCATCGGGTATCTTAAATAAGAAATGTGTGGCAAGGTTATTTTAAAGCCATTAAAGATAAGCATAATGAAATATTGATTAGTATTGGAAATAGTTGTAATGTGATTGAAGTGCTTCCATTTCTAGTAGGATGATATCAAGGGATCATTGAGGCCATTTTATCTTATATGGATTATGGAATGCTTTTAAATGATATTCAAGATGTGATGCTTTGCTGTATATATATATATATATTTGTCTAGATAGATTTCTAATCAATGAGATATCTATTGGAATAAGGGGAAATGTGGAACAACAAAGAAAATGTTTAGGACTATTAAGTATCTAATATATTTTAGTCTACTAAGTGTGTTATTAGTAATTTTCAATCATTATTATTAGAAGATGAAGTGATGTATATGTGTGATAGATTAACTTCGATCTATTATATAGTCCTATGAGGATATATCTTCTCTAGCTAAGATTGTGTGGCTAAAATGAATAAATGCCTTAATAGTATTACATGATGAGAGGATATTATAGACACTTAAAGTTATATTTGCCTTTTTGTACTGATCTAAATGTTTAATAGACAAATTTAATTCGGTTGAACTAAAATAGTCAAGATAGATTTATGTAAAAATAAAAAAAAGGATAAATTAATGAATGATTATTCAGGAAAATTTAGAATTTTTAATATAGAAGATAAATATATAGTGATAAAAAAGCATTCATTTAGTAGGCATATGATATACGTTATGTGGATTAAGAGGGAAAGGGGGTTAGTCCTAAGATAGCATGAATAAATGATGCTCTGAGTAATTTGCGAAGAATTATCATACACACACAGATAATGGATGTACTTGCTAAATGCTTACCAGTTTTGTCCCAGATTTAATTGTTGTATTTCAATTTGGTTATTTCAACTTTTATGCCTAAGATTCTTCTCTCTCGGTGGCTTTTAATGTACCAAATCTATGTACTTTGTACTAAAATTCATGCTATTAGTTATATAATAACTTTATGCCCCATTCCAATCATATTATAGAATATGAAATGAATTCTTATTAAAGGGGGTGTGGCAATTAGGGAAAATATTTGCGTACATAAGATGTATGCAGCGCTGCGTATATCAGGGGTTATTCAGGGGGTACAGGGGGGTTATATTCGGGTTATACCCCCCTGTAACATCCGTGTAACTCCCCTATAATATCCGTGTAACTTATTTGTTCCAATGACATTGCAGAAATGCGGAACTCATTTGTAAGTTACATGGAGGTTACAGGGAAGCTACAGAGGGGTATAACTCCGATATAACCCCCTTGTACCCCCTGTATAACCCCTGGACGTACGCAGTGCTGCGTACGTCTTATGCACGCAAATATTTTCCGGCAATTAGAGTGTCACTTTTTGAAAATAACAGTGAAATAAAATTTGATAGTTTGAACATGAGCAACAAATTGTAGAAAATGCATTCATTTAATAGATAAATAAAACTAGTTCTAAATTATTAAGAGGAAAAATGAGTAGCCATTAGCCAGGAGGAATGATGATGATTTTTTTTCCATGATTTTTTTCCCTTAAAAACTGATGGATGTGTTTGAATGGGTTTCAATTTAATTTCAACAATCATGAAAATTTGAAATAACCAAATTTCCTGCTCAAGCATAATTTTGATTTGTTTTCAAGAATGTCTACTAAATAGTTCAGGAAGATTTACATAAATATCACTCAATTCCTATGTATTTACATATCTAACACCCAAACTTCATTTTTTACATACATGCTACCTTATCAATGCATGAAAAGCTGTATTTCACTTTTTAAAAGTTAAAATGTTGGTATTTTTTATGTGATTAGGAAGTTTTGGCTATGTGATTTACAGGTGAACGTCCAAAAATTTTTTTTAAAAAAACCTATTGCAAGAACAAACAATGCAGGAAGCACACGCTGCACAAAGTTACCCAATACAAGGGTAAAGATAGTCTCTCTGCTCAAGGAATTAGCCGTTGTTATCGGAGACAGTCTGGTTATGGTGGACAGACTAAACCAGTTTTCCACAAAAAGGTTTTAATTACAAGAGCTTCATACTCTTTACTATGAACGGTAATAATTATATTTTCAGTGCAAAGTTGTTCTGATATTTGATTGTCCAGAAAAAAATAAAAATAAAGGGGGATTGATTTAATTAAAATCATGTATATTTATAAATATAACACTCAGCTTAAAAAAATGAATTATCATATGTACTTATTTGCATGTATTAAGACCAAATTATTGAGAATTTGATGAAATATTTAGAACTATAGTTGAAAGTTTCATTGTAAGTTTTGATATTTGGGTGAGGATTTGATGAATGGAGGCATGGAAGTTAATAGTTTTGTAAATGTCTTAGATTTGAATGTGAGAGAGAAAATTGACCCAAAAATAAAAGAGCTTACTCTCAGAAATTTTTCTGAGCAGGCAAAAACTACAAAGAAGATTGTTCTAAAGCTGCAATGTCAGAGTTCCAAGCACTTCTCTCAGCGCGCTATCAAGGTATAGTTTAGATTTTAAATGAATCCTATGCTTCTTTTTGCTTTTATTTTCCTCAAAATTTTGTAGAATAATCTATTGTTTATTTCAGAGGTGCAGCACTTTCAGATAGATGGAGACAAGAAGGGGAAGGGAAAATCTCTGTTCTAAATACACAGAGTTTCCTGATGCATTATTATCATTATTATTATTGTTTGTTGCTACTCATTGCCGTTCCAAAAAAATCATTTTTCTGTTGCAAAATATTGGCATTTTTACCAATAGATACTGTTAATTGAGATTTTAGACCTATAATATTGCAGTTAGTAATGATTTTTACTTGGTTGACCAAATTGCCCAAGCTCATATGTAGTAGCTGCAACCATGAAGATCTTCTCGCAGTTTTACTCGTGATGGTAAAATTTTGGACCTTATAAATCCAGTTTCAGTTTTAACACGATAACAATCAGGGCCTCAACTTATTACGTTTCTAACTTCATATTTTATTTATAGATTTTATAAGCAGGATTTATTTCCTTCTGTTTTTTTACTAGTTACAGTTTGAAGGCGTTACAAATATGAGAATTTTTAATATAAGGTTAAGTATACATGATTTTACTTTTGCTTTGGCCTATTCAGGCTCTGTAGATTTCTGTTGCTGTTTTTCTGTACAAGCAAAAGATTATTGTTAGATAGCAGAAAGTTATTTGCTGTGAGAAAAAGTTATTTAAAACAATTTTAAATTGTTTCGGTTACATAAAACAAGAAAACAGAGTTTTTAAAGGAGTTGAATAAAAGATCAAGCCATCCTAGATCTGAATTTGAGCTTGTTCATGAATTGGCTCACTTATTATAACTAAGGAAAAGATAAGTTTACTTCTACCGTCCTACATAGTTGTTGTAGGATGAAGTAAATGAAGGAGAACTTCAAAAAGATAAATTGTGATAAGAAAGAGAAATTGGGTTTTTAATAAACTTACATTTAAATCAGAATTTGAATATATTTTTAAAATATTTATGTAAATATTTTTTAAATGAGTATGATCGCAAAGTAATCAACCAATAACTGAGTTTGAGTTAGCTCAAAGATGGCTCGTTATGTAATAAAAGTTTACAGTTATTTATCAAATTGAGCAGAAAATGACTCGCCCTAGCTTGTCACACTCTGGTTATGCAGAAATAGTACAATGATTCGCCCTAGCTTGTAAAACCCAAAGAACCTACTCTGGTTGTACTATTCAGCAAGTACGTAACTTGAAATATTGAATAGAAAACCTTAAAAGAGAAATTTACAAACATACCACAATTCTTAGGTACAAGCATAACACCCAAATTTTGATATTTATACATGTAATGCATTGGTGTCATAAACTTATACATGAATGTTGTAATTCATTTTTAAAAAGATTGCGATGGAGAAACTTTTGATGTGATTTTTAAAGATTTAAGTGTTATGCACGTAAATATGTGTCTAGGTATTAGATATGTAAATACATAAGAATTTTGTGGTGTGCATGTAAATGCCTCAAACTTTAGTGCAAAAGTAGGAACTGCCCGGAAGAGATCTGAATTCTGAATTCAATCTATAGCTTGCAGGTTCCATATTATGGCAGGACAATTAAATAACATTACACTGAAATTGATTACATGAACGGCTAGGAGGGAAAGAAGAGAACCTTAAAGAATATTGAACACCAATTTGGTGACCCAATAAGCTTTTCCACCTCAGCCTCCCTTTGGGGGATCTTACTCTTCACAAAGAGCTGAATGCTGAGGGTCTTTAGAAGGTCGACCCATTGTACCCACAATTGTAACCCTGCCGAGGAAAAAAAAAGGCATGAACACTAATTCAAATTAAATAAGGGGGATTTAAATACATGCCACATATTTTCTACATATTTATATATATCTAACACCTAAATTTTAATACTCTTATAACGCTAAAATCATTAACATCACATTAAATATATCATTAATACAGCAATACTGACTGCCAAAATGATATACACATTTCATGTACATAATTTGATGTGATTATGAAGCTAAATGATTTATGCGTAAATACAGAATTTTATGTGTAAGATATGTAAATATATAATAAGTGTGTAATGTAACATACATGCTCTGATAATCATTTAACATATATTTGCTAATAAAACTTAGCTGTAACAAATAAACCAACTTCAAGGGGAGAATGTTGAAACCTGAAGCCATAAGCACCACTTACCTCGACGTCGGAGAACTTAATATAGAACCTAGAACCATCGATTGAAAGCTTAGTTTGAAGAAGTTCTGCGAGAGCGGAGCTCAGCTTCCCATTCACACTTGGGCCCAAACCTCCAATAGAGAGGAGTTCTGCGTAGGCCGCTGGTTCTTCACTTCCGGCGAAGGCGATGGGCTGCCCTCCATCAAGCAAAATCATCACATACTGTAACCAACAGCAAAAGAAGTTAGAACATTTCAAACATCCAACAATGTTTAGCAGAATATAATTATAATTATTGTGGATTGGGATTAATTAAACTAAGACTGCCTGCTTTAACAATCACAAATATCAATCTTTGCCTCTCATATTCTATTTCTCTTAATTTATTGTAGCTATTTCTATTGGTACGTCTTAAGAGTTTCAGATATAGACGCCTCTTCTCATAGATAATCATAACCTATTTTCATCTCTTCATATTACACATGTGCCGCCAATTATTGTTAAGTTTTGGTGGTGTTTCCTCTTCTATTTATAGAAGGGTATTGCATATCTTTTTAAATATCTTTTAGAGCTTCTATATATCCCACATTTTCCCATCAACTTATATCACTAGGACTCATAACACCTCAACAAACTTTTATCCCTTTAATTATGTTTTTCAAAACCTTAGATTGAGAACGATGATGATAGATATGTAAAATACGATTACATATTCTTGATCACAGATGTTCCTTTCGCCTTCTCTTCCATCACTACTCCATATTACTGTTGCTATCGTTTGGGCCATCCTCCTCACGAAAGATTACAAGATTATGTTTATGTCTCCTCGCCGCTCTCCAAGTTTAAATATCCTGCTTATGAATTAGGTGTGTGTCATTTTCTCTCACATACCCGTCAACATTATCATTCTATCTTGTCCGCTCAGACAGCTATGGCCCTAATACTGTTCTTAATCACTTGAGATTCCAATATTTTGTTACATTTATTAATGTTTATTCTAGGATTTCTTGGGTCTATTAACTGGAGTGTCAATCTAAATTATCTACTCAAGTTTCATCAATTAGGATTGGACTTTACTTCAAATAGATGTGAGTGATGTTTTTAACTAATATGATTCTTAGGAGGTCGTTTACACGGACATGCTCCTAAGTATGCTGCTTAGAGGAAGAACCATTTACGTCTACTTAGGAAAGTTATCGCTTTAGGCCCTTAAAAAAAAATCTGACATATTACTTCTCGCGTTGTCATTCGTGTTGTCTATATTGATGGCATAATGCCTACATTAAGTGAACATAATATCATCTTATGAGGTAAAACGCTAATCCTACCTGTAAAAGTTGTTTTATCACCAAAAGTGAGGCATCTAATGTATTTTTATTGGGTTAAAATTGCCTGCAGAAACAGGAATCATTATCTCAAAGAAAGTACATATTGATTTTCTTGAAGAAATTGCTTGCTGCAATTCAATCGAGACTCAAATGGAAACTCGGACAAAGTCAAACAACAAAGATCTATTGCTTGAACCATCACAATGTGCAGCTCCTGAATATGCACACCGTAATAAATTGTACTTAAAAATATTTCCTTCCTAATTATCCTTTCTGATTTTCTCCTTATCTTTATTTCTTCAGCAGGACCAAAGCTCCAAAGTATTATCTGCAACTTAATGTGGAACTCCGAAAGTTTAAAATAATATATATATATATATATATTTCAAAAAAAAATGGTCAAAGGCTATTAGACGAGCTCCTGTCATTCCTATGTGTACTAAATATTCGAGTACCATACCCTACACACGGGGGGATTTAAACCCGTGACCTGAGGGGACTTATGACCTTCAAAGAGGCTGCTCTACCAATAGGTAACGGTACGCGCTGCTCTGGACATATCTGCTCCACATTGAGAGAAAGCTACCACATGATAGGTTTTGGTGTCTGATATAATTGCCCCTGTGGACTCCCCTGACAATACTATTTCTGCGATTGAAATGATGCTGGATGGCTTTGCTGAACAACCTACATCTTCAAACCCCATTGAAAACAGTACTTAAGGTTCATTACCTATAAAGGATAATGTTCGGACTGATAATCAGGAGAACCTTGCAGCTCCCCATCTTCAGGAAGTATCCGGTGTAGATGCGACAGCTCATACTTCACATACAGTTGAACCTATTGTGGGTACAACGGTTGACAATCTTTCTACTACAGCTCTACCACCTCATCCGAATGAACAACAATCTTCGGATGGTGAATGACATGTTTACACTTCTAGGAGGAAGAAGAAGAATGAAGATCTACTTGAGCTCAAGAATCTAATAGATGATACTTAGTTACTTCGAGCAATGGTACACACCTCACCAATTTGTTAGCTAGTTTCCTTCCGAGAATTAGAAGCAGAGGCAGAACTAAACTGGGTCGTCCCGATTGATCTTATATGTACCCTCTCTTTTTTCTATTTTTTTGTGTTGTACCGTGTGGGTTGGGTGTCTACTTTTGGGCCTACTCATACAACCTATATGTACTCTTTTCTCTTCAATATATATGCCCTTGGGTTTTTTATTATATATATAGATTGACAAGATCTTATTCTACAAATAATAAGCCATCTCATACAGTACAAAAAACAAAATAATTAACACGTATAGCAAATGATTTTTTTAAATAATAAATTTTTCAATCACATAAAAAGCCAAAACTATTAACTAACGAAAAGATGAGACCATATTTGAGTTGCAAAATTTCTTTTTAACAACAATTTATTCGGTAATTTTGCAAAAAGGAGATTGGGTAAATCAAATTTGTTCTCATCTTTTCCGTAGTTAAAACTTAGTAAAACAAGTTTGCAAGTTATGTTTAAGCTTTGGTTTATTGTGATCGCAAATTATGTACTTTAGTTATATTTTGGGTACAAATATTTGTTGCCAAGAACATCATTTCCTATTTGCATTAAATGATTTATTTCCACACTGTAAAAGGGACTTCTCGTTCATATTATAAATAAGATCCTTACAAATTAACATCAAAGCTAAGGGAATTCATCTTGAATGGGAGTTTGCAAGGTCAAATTTGAGATGTTGGATGGAAATCAAATTCCATGAATCGATGGAAATAAATGAAGGCTATTATTGCTCAGATAAAAAAAGGCAAATACCTTAGAGGAAGAAAGAAACTTGCATTGTTACTTGGATGCAGATGATAAGGCAAAATGATGGAGCTGATTTATAGTATTTTGCAAAGAAATATGAGCGAAGATGTTTAGTGTCTTTTAACGTTGACAAAAGAAAATGAACGGTTCAAGAGTTTTAACATGCTGAGAACTTGCAAAATATGATTCAGAACAAAGCAATTTGTTTGTGCTTAAGATGCCTGAAGAGAATGGCATAGTTGGTAACATAGATACTTTGAACAACATTGTCATAGATTTAAAGAAACCAGTTATAATAACCAATTTATTTCCCAAATCTTTTGCACATTTTGCTGAGAACATGAAATAGAAAAAGGGAGATTCACATAACTACCACCCAATTCCTATGTATTAACATATCAACCATCTAAATTTCAATTTTCACCTACAGACCAGCCAACCTATACCAAAAACATAGGAATTGGGTAGTTTGTACGTAAAAATTAAAGTTTGGGTGGTTGATAGGTTGATGCATAGGAATTGGGTGGTACTTATGTAAAGGGCCCATATAAAAAATCATGTAATTGGAAGATGTTCAGTGTGCTTCTAAATCCAAAAAATAGAAACTCTCTCTCTAGGATTTTCCCAAAACTTCTCCCGCTATAATTCTACCTTGATTTAACTCACCCTTTCTATCTCTAATGGGGCAAACAGGCCTTTATATTTCCAATTAACTCAATGAAAATTTTTAAACATTCAATATCTCTTACATTTCTCGACCCTAATATGCAGTAAGGTCAAGGTGTGAGCCCACAAACAACATGGATCCAGCATGAGGAAATGAGATGAAGTGAAAAAAAGAAAAAAGGTTGTAGATTAGCAAATAAAAAATACAACATGTGAGGCAATTATAAATAACGCACTTCAAGAAATTGCAACTTTCCAATGCTGCCATAAAAAAGAGGCAAATGGAAGAGACAAATCCATCCATAATAAAAAGCATTCACGATCATTAAAGTCCCAAATATTGCAATGAGGCAAAGTAACAATATCGTATCTTAGCCATTTTGAACCAAGTAATATTGAACCAAGTAATTTTGAACCGAGTAACTTCAATGACAATAAGATCTAGAGATTAAATGGCATCCCTAAATGAAAACAGACGAGAGTCATCCCAGAGAATTCAAACTGCTGAGCATTGTTATTGATGAAATTGAAATGAGCTAAGATTGAATTGCAAATTACAGGACTAAAACACGAAGAAGAGTGTGATGAATAAGCTATTCATTTCAATCTCTATATTTGTGATATGGTTCTTAGGTTATATAATGGTAGAGGATAGAAATACTAAGGTACAACAAAAGTTAAATTAGGCTTTGGTTGTTGCGATTGAGATGCTGTTATCCATGACCGGCTAAGATTGGTTTGCAGGTTTTGATGTTTACTACGATGATGAGAATGTTTATTACCTCCCCTCGAGCTAGCTCAGTCAAGACGAATGGTTAGCTTGTATCTGAGTTTGACGAAGAACATGGTGGATAAAGGTTTGGTTAGAATATCAATTGATTGATCATGTGTACCAATTTTCAGAACCTTGATTCCTTGGATTGAATGTATTGATGAATGAAGTGATAATCAATCTCAATATGTTTGGTGCGCTCATTAAATTTTTTTTAAAAAAAAAACTATTAGTGATTGTCATAGTGAAGCACAATGAAGTGTTGCCAGACCGGTAATTGGAATTTAATTTAAAGTCCAAGAAAATATAACAAAGCCAAAAGATGTCAACTATTGTCAATGCTTGACATCAAAACTTAGCCTTAATAGATTGCTTGTTTCTCCGTATACCTGAGATATAAGTGATTCCAAGATAATAGCAAAAGGCAGAAATTGACTTGTGATTTGAGTAGCCATTGGCCTAGCTGGCATCAAAGTAGATATGAAGAGTCAATGTGCTTCTTTATATGGGCAAACCAAAATTGATGGTGCCTTAACATAGCAAAGAATCCCCAACAGGTGTTGATAGTAGAGCTCGACTGGTTAATGCATATGCTGGCAAAGTTAGTTAACAAAAAAGGGGTGGTCTAGTCCATTAATTGTCAGATATCGAAGTGACCAAGTGATTTTTCAATATGTTGTTGGATCAGAAAAAGATGAACTAGGCATTAAGAACGTCAGACGTATGGATGGGAGAGGTATGGAAATGAAGTTGCAATTCTTGAGACCTGCTGCATGTTGAATTTCCTATGCATATTATAATTATGTTAGAAGGTTATTGTTACAAGAATATGATGCATGAACTGAATACCCATGAAATAAGAAATTAGGCAGAAGTTCTTCATGCTAAAGGTGTGTTTTGAATTGTGGAGTAGTCTTTTGAATAACCAAGATATTGCTTCTTGTTACAAGAATATGATCAACATATATCAGAAAATAAATGACAACGTTGCTGCCTATATGGTAGAGGGATCGATCTACTTGGCTGAATTGAAAATCAAATTGAAGGAGATGACTTAAAATGTATTGAAATATTGACGCGATGTGTTTTTGAACCCATGGATGGCTTTCTTAAGTAACCAAATATGAATGGAGAATTGTTGCTCAAGAAAGCCAAATGGTATGCAAATATAAACATTATAATTGGGTTTTTCGTGAAAAAAGTCATTGTACATATCATATTGAAGAATATCATAATCATCATGGAGGCCAAAACAAAAAAGGATACATATGGTTGGCATTTTTGCCACCGGAGTGACTATTTAGCTATAGTCTATTTTGTGCTCTTGATTGTAGCCTTGTGCAACATGGAGTGTTTTTATGTTTAGACAAAGAGTTGTCTGCATGAAATTTTCACAGGTTCAACGATAGTCAAGAATGATATGATTGCATAATGGAGATACAAAAGTCCAAGTTCCTTGGCTTTGTAGAGCATGAAATTTGGCAGACATGGCCTGACTTCAGTGCATGCATTTGTTGGCAAGAGTAAAACATATGGGGTTTGAATCATTAAGTATAGAGTGATAAAGAGAATAATGTTTTGAACTTGAGTGAAACTAGTTGAGATCTTGAGATGATGCAATGTTGCCTTGGAGGAGAAGGTGCGATTGAGAGAGAAGAGTTAGGAAGAGAATGGGAATTATTTGTCGTGGAGATGATGAGATCATTGGGCTATTGTTTAGAGAAAGCTCATGAGTTATTGTGAGGTGCAAGGATTACTGGAGGGATGCAAATAGGTATGTGGTAGAGATGGAGAGTGTAGTTTGAGTTTCATAGGTAAATGTATTTTTATTGAACACCAATTTGCAAGAAAAGATAATTTGACCAATAAGCTCATCAAAACATTTGAATCCATTGTGTGTAGTGTTCTACCCCAAAAAGACACATGGCATAGATCATGGAGCTAGCTTGTGGAGGTTGGAAGAACACAGCCACAGATGGCAAGCACAACCAAATATTCAAATGATCATAAGAAGGTATGCTACTAGGGCTGTCAAAAAAACTTGTTGTTTGCGAATAGCTCTTGTTCTGCTCGTTAAGTAGCTCGTGTACAAATTGTTGTTAAGTAAGCGTGTCGAACACGAACAAATTTTTTAAGCATGAATTATAAATAAGCCGAACACGAACAACCTTTTGTTCAATCGTTTTTGGCTCGTTTTAGATCGAAATTAACAAATTATATATATTATTTATATAATAATATTATATATATTATTTATATAATAATATTATATATATATATATATATATATATTTATTTATTTATTTATTTAAATCGAAGTTCAAATCGTAATAGCTTGTATGGTCATGTGGTTCTACGTCTTATATTGCACAGAAGTGGTGCAGGTTCAAATTCAATACTATACAGTTTTTTTTTAATTAATTTAAACGAGCCAATTTCGAGTAAAACACAAACAATAATATGTATTTCGAGTCAAACACAAATACTCTGTTCAAGAGCAATTTCGAGCCAAACACAAGCAATAATATGTAATTCAAGTCGAACATGAACTCACTGTTCGCAAGTAATTTCGAACACGATTCAATTTCGAACGAGCCTAACACGGGCCTCGTTTTACAACCCTATGCTGCCAAATAGGATATAATAGGAAGGCCTGCTTTTGGTGGTTGGAGAGAGCATATGATTAAGGTAGATTGTAGTTAACACTGTATGGCCCTAGAGCATAGGGTAGATTTGCCTCAAGCATGAGAGTGTGAGTGGTTTTGAGGATGTGGCAATGTTTTGTCCTTTACTGACTCAATTTTATTCTAGATTGTAGGGGCAACTTGTTTGATCTTTGAAAACTACGGTTATTGTATTCCTTTCCACTGTCATACAAGGAAATATGATACGAGTTTAAAAATGAGTTCCAATCATGTTTTTCAGTCAAGTAAAATGCTTTATAACTTCAGATTTGTTAAAGGCAGAACATACACAAGCAAAACTAGAAAAAACATAAATGAAACTCAAACATTATTTGAAACCTTTAATTGATGGAAGTAGGGAGGGTCCCTATACATCTGAGTCAAGCAATTCTAATGGTTTAATAGATGGGCCATTTCCCATCTCATCATGATAATCGTTATTAATAAACAAGTACAGCAAAGATGTTAGTATTGCTCAGCAGCCCAAGGAACGAAACAGTGCTGGATCCAAATATGTCCTCGAAATACTCACCGTTAGCCAAGGGTCAAGAAAGAGATGACGTCGGTAGCCATTACTATCCAATACTTAAGAAGAGATTTCAAAAAAAAGCCCAACCAATACTGTGTGGATTCAAAGAATTTGAGTAAAATGAAATGGAATGAAATAAATAGTTGAAAAACTCAAAGCAATAGCCCCAGATTTATAATCAACCAAAATTGTTTCAAGTTCAGTCCATATCCCTCATTTCAAACAACCAATAACGACACTGCGGGAAAATTACTAAAGAATCGGTAAGAAAACGCCAAAAGGTTCGTTGAGTGATTTATTTGAGCACCTGATATTAGACAAGGAAATAGGTCGGCTATTACCAACACCCTACTAAATATGACAATTCAAAAGATACCTAACCAAGACAGTCTTTGGATTCACAGAATTTGAGTTGAAAGAAATGAAAGAAACAGTTGAAAACTCAAACCAATTGCCACAGATTCATAATCAACCAATAGATAGTTTCAATCTCATAACGTTTCCTCCAATCCAAACAACCTAAATTGACAATGCATGAAAATTATTAAAAAAAAAAGTAGCAAAAAAGGTTCTTCGAGTTGGTTCGTCCAACACCTTGCATCAGACATGGAAATGGGTGGAAGAAAATTCGTAGAGATGCTTTAGACGGACTTACGGATTCCGGCTTGCCGATGGTCTTAGCGAGGATTTTGGTGGCATCCTTAAGCACATCGGAGGCCACGACGGCGTCCACTGGTATGTTGGTAGTTAAGTTTAGGGTTGGCATCGCTTGGAAGTGGATCAGTTTGAGATAGGAAGGACTCGGGTTCTCGAAGAGGAGAGATGAGTACTGTTTGAGCTGAGTGGGGCGAATACATAAAAAAATAAAAAATAAAATAAAAACGTGATCTGTTATAGAAATATTTTATTGCATATAAATATTTTCTTATATTATTCTAAATATTTTTCATATTATTTATGTGTTATTGATGTGTTATTAAGGTCATTCAACCAAACGACAAGATAAAATCTTTTAATGATGTGTTATTAATATGTTATGAAAGTGATTTTGAGTTAGTATTATTGTTTAAAGAATAATATCTCAAAATCACCGGTCACTGTTTTTAATGTGTTATTGATATATTATTGAGGTGATACAATCCAATGACAAGATGAAAATTTATATTTATGTGATATTCGTGTGTTATGGAATTGATTTTGAGTTGATATTGTTGTTTCAAGAACAATAAAATCTCAAAATCACCTCAATAACACATAGATAATGTGAAAAATATTCAGAATAACGCGAGAGAATATTCTTATAACACAGCGTGAATGATAAATAACATAAAAAATATTTTTTTTATAACACATTGGCAAGGTTCTGTAACGTGGAGGAATATACATAACGTGATGGACTATTCTTATAACACATCAGTTGAGCCGGGTCGCGTGTTTTGTTTTTTGGTTTTTTTATGTAGGTGAGCACCAATTTTTCATGTTTCAGCTCGAGATTGAATTCTACAAACAGCTCTGCATGTGATAATTTTTCGATAAAGTTAGACCATGAGAAGCCTTAACAAATAACATACAATCATTTTATTATAAAAATTTTTCTTGAATATATGAATTTATTTTATTTGTTCACTAATATTTGACACCTCATCTCTAAATATTAACCTCAATTTTAATATTTGAAAAAAAAATCCTTGGTAAATTTAATGTTGATAATAATAATAATAATATTATATCATATGATAAGGATAAAATGTGAGCTAAACTAGCGACTCATAGTTAAACTTAAGGGATTATTTGGGGCAACTTTTGCAAGAATTTGTTTCAAACGGCCACCACAACGTATTTTGATAACTATTTTTTGTGCTTTAAAAATTTATATAGTCGAAAGTTACTTTTTGCAACTAGATCTGCTACAATGTAATAATGTGGGTGCATTTTTGATTAAATTGACTCAGATATACTAAAAAAAATGATTATTAATTAAAACTAAATTATAAATTTATGGTTAGAATATAATGTGAATCTGAGTCTCTAAGTGGACACGTAATCTTTTTTTTTCTTCTTTAATTAATTCTTAATAATGACTACATTAAAAATAATAATTAGAATATATTTCACATTTTCCTTTTTACAAAACATGTGAAATATATTATAAATAATAACTTTCAATGTGTTGATAATGGTAGGATTTTGATTAAATAAAACTACAATTTTGTTTTTTTTTTTCTCTTATTATTAAAGCTCAATTTATTCATGAGCATATTCATTATTCTTCCTCGATCTATTTTTTTGTTACATTTTCAAATTAGGTAGGATTTTTGGGAGGATTTAGCTTCTCTTGCAAGTAATATTAATGACTTATGAATTTTTCTATGTGATTTTAATTGTATTCGTCATATTGATAAGAATATTGGTGGCTCCTTTTCAATCCTTGGGAAGCTTGATGATATTAATCAATTCAATTTTTCTGCTAATTTACTTGAGTTACAAAGCACTAATCATGATTTTATTTGATTTAATGATTAATTAGATTGTCCTATTAGATGTCTTTTAGACAGGGACTTCTGTAGACTAATTGGATGAATTCTTTTTTTCATACTTTTTTTTTAAATCATGAATCTTTATTCTTTTGATCACCCCCTATGTTCATTCATTTGGGTAATTATTATCAGCCTAAATACAAATTTATGTATAAAGATTTATAGAAATATTGCCCTAATTATTTTGACATTGTTTACATTGCTCCGAACATTAAGGTTAATTGGGATCCTATTTTCTCTCTCTACAATAGATTGAATAATTTTAAGAAAGCTTTGAAAAAATTAAAGTGGTGCAATTCTGACTCTTTTTCTAAGTCTATTAATGACTTAAAAAGGAAGCAAAATATTTCAATGAATCGATTCAATTTAAATTCTCGCTGCAAAGATTTACTTTCTCTTTTGTCTCACAATCAAAAGGAGTTACAAGATGCTTTAGCTTGTGAGTATAAGTGGGTTAAACAAAGAGCTAATTATTCCTGGCTCTCTAACAAAAGAATGCCAATAAGATATTTATCAAAGAGCTAAAATTAGGAAAAACACCAATTTCATTGAAGAACTTTTTGTTAAAGATTCTTATATTCACTTTCATAATGATATTGCAAATGAGGCTATCTCCAATTTAAATAATTTGCTCAATAACAATAATGATATCCCTGTTTCTTATGTTAATTACTTTCATATAGCCATAATTATTAATAACTCTAATTGTAAAGCCCTTTTGCATGAGTTTTCTAATGAGGATATTAAAAATTCCGTTTTTAGCATTGGGGGTAATAAAACTCCTGGCTTAGTTAGTTTTTATTTAAAATTCTTGAGAGAATCTCAATAAATGGTGGGTTCTTGTTGTATTAAAGCTTTTAAATATTTCTTTATTATAGCTAAGCTTCCTAATAGAGTTAAGTATTCAGCTATAACTCTCATTCCTAAGAATAGTGGCTCCACCTTAATGATTTTAAGCTTATATTTCTCTCTGTAATAATTTTTATAAAGTTATTGTCAAAACTTTTTTTATATAGATTTAAAATCATTCTGCTAATGTTATTTAACCTGCTCAGATAACTTTTATTAAAGGTTATGCTATTGTTGATCATATTATTTTGCTTATGGACTGTTATATGATTTTAACTCTAGCAATTCTCATAAGAAATTTTGTTCCAAGATTGATCACAATAATACTTTTGAGAAGGCTAACATGTATTTTCTTTATGATATATTGAAAATAATATGAAAATAATGAGTTTCCTTCTACATTTATAATGTGGATCAAAGCTTGCATCAAAAATATTTTTTTCTTTGTTATTATTAATGAAGAGATAAAAGATTATTTTTCTTCCTCTCATTGTTTTCGTCAAGGTCGCCCTCTTTCACCCTGTTTTTTTTATTATTACAATGGACGCTCTTTCTTCAATTCTTAGTCCTCATTGTTATAATAGTATGAAACAAGTTGTGGATAACACTTCTCATCTTACATATGTCGATTATGTATTAAATTTTAGTAAGACGGCTATTAATTCCATTTTTCATATGGCTAATTCTCTTGATGTTATTAGTTGTGCTTCTAATCTTACTAAACTATCTCCAAGTTTGTTATTTGTTTTTATAATTATGATAACCTTACTATTCAACAAATTTTAAAGGATATTTGTGATTTTAATGTCAAGCCTTTACTCTTGAATTATCTGGGGTTGTTATTAACCCATCTAAATCAGTGGTTGATAATTGTCATATTCTTCTTGATAAGATTTGTAGATGTTGACTAGTTAGAAGCAAAATGTTTTATCCAAAATTGAGATATTTCAACTTATTAAAACTACTATCTAGAGTTATTTATACTATTGGTTTTGTTTACTACTACGCCTAAGAGTATTTGGAAGAAAATTTCTTCCAAGTTTTGGAATTTTCTGTTCCACAATAATATTGAAAAGTAAATGATTATCCTTGTTTAGAGTACTATACTTTGCCTAAGTTGCATGGAGGTCTTGGTAGTCATTCTATTGGTAATATTAACTTTATGTGTAATTATAGAATTATTTGGATGCATTATTTTGTTATTTAGCTAAGTGATGTATTAATCATTATGCTCTTTTTGGGTCATACTCATTCTAATGCTTCTTCATTTTGGAAATATCTCACTAAAGTTGTTAATTTTTAGAGATATCCTTCTTTCCACGTTAGCAATATGAATACCCTTTTATTTTATTATAATCCCCACAGGGCGGAACCTGCATCTTATTTGAGGGGAAAAAACCTTTTTCTCCTCTTCATTATGATTCACAAGGAAATGAAACACTTAAAAAAAATGATTAATTGATTCAGATGATTCATTACACAAAATGATAATCCTTATCATATCACCAAATTCTATTGTATTGACACATCTAACATATTTATACCAATGAATTCTTTCATACAACATGAGAGCTACCACGAGTTTAATTTTTAAAAAGTGAAATATACCATTCCATGGATATATAAGATGATATGTATGTAAAAATTAATGTTTAGATGTTATATATGTAAATACATTATAATTAAGTAGTATATAAGTAAATCTTCCTTTTTTTTAAAATGCTTATTTCTCAAATTTTCTCATACATTATAAACATAAGAATAAGAAAAAATTTAAGTGTAAATTTACTAAGAAATGTAATGATGGAGCGGTCATTCATTTTCTTAATACGAGATATTAAATTTAGTAATCCCATCAAACGAGAGTTTTGTTTGATCATGTAAGTAATTCACAATCAATCACGTCGCTGATTCGGAGAAGTCGTCCATTAACCATGTCATCACACTGTCGGTTTTCTCTTCCTACTTCAAGCGCTTCGATCCTTCATCACACCTTTCTATCTTTCTAACCGTCACCTTGCCTTTGTGCTCCACCAAGATTTCACCACTGATTTGTGGAGAAGCCGAAGAGATAATAAGGGCAACGTAAGGAGGCAAAGTAATATTTTATAGGGGCAATTAATGAAAGTACCACTCTTGTTAGTTTGAACTGTAAAATTAAGTGGGTGGGGGTGGGGAGGGGTGAGGTGGGTCCCTTGGACCTAACCTAGGTACTCCTCTCATAATCCCTAGTTTTATGGGATTTCTTTATTTGCAAGGTATGAGAATATTATTTTTTGTTGGTTTCAACTCCCAATAGTGTTGTGAAAAATGAAGACAATAAAGCAAAAAATGAAACGAGTAAAATTGCACGCAGAAAAACACCAGAGCGACACACATATATACATGGTTCGGTAAATTTGTCTACATCTACGGAGCTGCAGAAGATTTTATTTCTTCGAGGAATTACACCATCGAGCGCCTCAACGTTTACAAGAAAATCTTTATTTTCTTATCTCTCTTCCTCTCTCTCTCTCTCTCTTCCTCTTTTTCTCTTAGCTCTCAAGAGGACTTGGCTTGGCTTGTCCTTTAAGCTAAAAGAGGCTATTTATAGATACCATGAGGGCGGTATGTGGGAGGTAGGTGAGCGGTAGATGGGATGTGGTAGGTGAGCGGTAGGTGGGAAAGTATGTTAGATTCTTAATTCGCAAGCTAATTAAATTTTGATGTATCAGTTCTCCACATTACCCAACAATTCTCCCACTTGGTGACCGAGACACTGACTACATCACCTACTGGCTGCATCATCTACTAGTTGTACTTACATTTTCCTCAAACATGATATCATCCACCTCTGTAACTCAAAACCCCTTGTCTTTATGTCAGAAGATCAGCTGAAGTTGAGCACAACTTTAACTTCTCACGAGTAACACCCTCAGTTGACATATCATTGTCAACATAGCCTTGTACCACAAAGTTCTTTCCTGGGTTATTCATGTATCTACTTTTAACTCCCAGTGCATGAACAATATTCTGGCCTTGCTGAAAACCCTTTTCAACAAGTCCAGCCTTGTACCTCTTACTGCCACCAAATGCAATCTTCATCAGGTACACTCAGTTGTTGTGTAATGACTTTTTCCTTGCTAGAAGTTCTGACAGCTCACAAGTCTGATTCCCTGGCAAGGAATCTGTCTCCTTCTTCTTGGTCAACTCTCACTTGCTCGAATTCTCATCTTGCAAGATTTCTTCATAACTTTGTGGTTCTCCACAAATTTTCTGTACAAGGTCTGATTTTCCCGCCTTTGGCGTTGTACCACTTTTCAGGAAATTGACATTCTTCTGCTTCCCCATAATGCACCTATGACTCATGTGTCCACGCTAAATATTTAAATCTATTGCAATCATGCTATGCTTGCAATACTAATAATGCAACAGTAGCAAATGCCCACATACGTTTTTACAGTTTATCTACAACATTTACCTTACTGCATTTTACCTTTCAAATACATTTTATTTACCAGCAATTTGACTATTTTGCATACAAAATTAGAACTGAAACCAAAATCGAAACAAAATAAAACCAAATTTTGACACCAAAATTGGGAAACATAAATCACAAATTTTAAAGACTTAAGCCCTGAAGCCATCGTTACAACAGGAGCTTGGAGCAACTTCATGGGCAGCGCGGTATGGAGCTTGGAGCAGACTACAAATGGAGGTGGTCTTCATTATATAACAACAAAACAAGTCTACACCAGCTAAACTCTCTTCTTAGTCTAATTAACAACCCATAGAACCTCAAGGTAACTCGCCTAGCGCGACGTAAATCATCATCATTTTTAGGCTCGTGCATAACTATATTGTGCAGCGTAAGTCCTAATTCACTTTAGTTTTTGAGGATGTCGTTCGTTGCGACGTAAACCCTCATCTCTTTGCAGATTATTTGAATAATCAGTTATTATGCAAGTGTAAGTCTCAAATAATAAAATTGACAGAATTAAACACCTATATAATATCGTCTCTAAAACCCAGCCACACATTATCATAGTTTGAGAAGTCACTAGGGTTTTCTCCTCAGAATCTGTGACATTCCCTACCTTTTTCTTCCTTTGGACTCTTGAAAATAATTGTTCCTATTTGAGTCACTCATACTTGTTTTTCTACGTCCTGCCGTGAAAACCTAAATTTTGAAATCTTGAAAAATAGTACATCTGATCATTATCGAGAGTTTTCTCAAGTGACCCCAGTCATTTGAGATATAATTAACTATAGGGACTTGCCTCTATAGGGAACTTGGAACCCATGTAAAATAAACCTTATTTAATCTTTGTATTGGATAGGAAAACTTGTCGGCCACACATAAAAAGTTCGCAAAAAAAACGGATGTCACAAGTCTTTTAGTTTGCAGGATTGAGTCTATCGTTGAGGTCTACATTTATCTTCCGAGAAGGTATAGTATTCATGGTATCAGACACAATCATGCAAACTATTGGACGAATGAAATCCATTTGGTCTCATTTTTTGAAAATAAAAACAGATCACTTTCAAAACTCAAACTATGTACCTCTTATATTAAATTAAATTTCAAAATTATTTTTCATATTTTCAAATTATCAAAAAGTTGACCGACAATGATTTGCAATGTGACTCTTTATATGAAAATTTTATTAAGTTATTCTATCTTTTCGCATAATTATATATGATAATTGAAAATTTATTTAGCCGTTAGATTGTTTAGTTGTTTTTTTTTTATGTCTTGTTTTTTCTATTAGTTGTGTAACTTTGCTTCGTTTTTTTTATTATTATTTATATTTATATATATTTAAATCTATTATTTTTTTAATAAAGCACTTTCACTTTCTCTATATATGTAAGATATCCTAATTAAAAATATATCCTCCACAAGTGCTCGCCCTACCTGTTCAAAAACCCTTCCTTCTCACATTTCGGTACACCTTCACAGTCCCATTCTCGCTTCTCCAAAAAAAACCATTCCTTTTCCCATTACCGTTATACCTTTACAATCCTACTCTCCCCCTCCACAAATTTCCCCACAATGAAGGCCGCCATAGCTTTTTCTTCTTCAACAGTTACTCTATATACTGACGTTTAACCAACTTTTAAGCTCTTGTCAGATTCATCAAAACACTTCCCTTGATTCCATACCACTTCGCTTGCTCAGAAGCAAAGCCCCTTTAGATTCACCTGCATCTAGTAACACCGAGCACTCATCTTTCGCCTACCTTTCTCCTCCTCCTCTTTCTCTCTTTGCCATTTTCTTTCTCCGATTTGGAGATTTTTTTAACAGCTTGGGAGGCTTGGCTGACTCTTCGGTGAACGTTCAAAACTGTAAAAACCTTTTTTTTTTCTTTCAGTTTGAGTCACAGGGTTCTTCTGTTCTATCCGAAATCTATGATAAATTTCCTGTTTTTCTTCTTCTTCTATTTCTAGCACAAGACCACCAAGTGGTCTCCTCCTCCTCGAACTTTCCCAATGTCGTCACCTTGCCTGATTAAGGGCGGCGGCCGGACTTACAGGCTTGATCTGGAAATCGTCACCAAATCTTCATCGCTTTCATCTCTTTCCTCCAGTTTATCCGAGTCAAGCAACTCTACCCCCTTCTTTATCTCCACTAAAAGAGCTCGATCTCCTCGTAAGCGGCCAAACCAGAGCTCAGCTGAAGCTGCCGCCCTCCTCTCTACCATATCTCCCAAACTCTTCTCACCTACCATTATCCGGCGAACAAATTACTTTCCTGCTCGTCTCCACTCCTTCCCCATTCCCGATGATGCCACCATCCTGCTTCGCGAGTCGCCCTCAGTTGGGATGCTTCCCATCAGATTGGAGGCAAAGTTGTCAGATTCTTCGGTTTGCAGCCTTCCATACTCTCATCAGTTTCAGGACCCTGGCTCACCTGAGTTCCACGCTGAATCCATTCTAGCCAATCAGATAGAGGAAGGCATTGACAGTATAATGGGTATGGGCAACCTCTCCATGAGCTCAAACTACTTCAAAGACGCCAATTTGAATTGCTTGATGGGGTTTGGTTTTGGCATTTCGCCAAACATTAGGCGGGCGTTGAGGCAGAAGGAGAAAGGAGAATGGTGGTGTGCGGATCTTGTGGATGTGAAGGATATTGTTCCTAAGCCAAAAGCAGCACCGGTGAAGACGAAGACGAAGGCGAAGAAGAAAAAAGAGAAGGAAGATGGGATGGAGCCGCGGCTGTGGCTGAAGCTTGACTACGATAAAGTCCTAAAAGAGTGGTCCGGCGGCTCGCCGTTCTCCGGCGAGGCATTGCCGGTGGAGTCCGCCGCCGAAGTTATTGTACGTGCCAAATTCCTTATTTACTTAAAAACCTCACCTTTGTAGTTTTGTTTTAATTTATTTTTTTTATTTTTTATGCAGGCGTTTTTTAGTTAAAACTTATATTTTTTTCATACTCTTTACATTTTGACTATCAAAATCCTTCTTTTGAGAGTTTTGGATAATCCGAATTCTTAACAGATAACAAAACTCCAAATCAATAAATTATGCTTATATTTATGATCAATATATGTTTTTTTTTTAATTTTTTATGGCAGGCTAGGTTGGCAAGCATTGACTTGTTTCCAGATGTTGGAGGGGGAGCTTTGAGAGAAGCGAGCGTGCAATTGTACAAAGAGAAGCAGAGGACCAGCATCTTCTCTAGAAAGATCGGCAACCAAGTTCGCAAGGGTAATGGCGACCAACGACATAGAATGAAGGCAAGTGTAAGACTTATTACCTTCTAACTTATCTCTTTCAATAAAAAAATTGAGCTTATTTGTTTGTTTTTTATGATAGATAATGATAGATGATAAACAGCAATCTCGTTGAAATTGGGTAAGAAATGAAGCATAGGGAAGGGGAATGGAAAGCATCGATGATAAAAAGAGAAGAAGCTTGCTGTATTTTCATATCATCCAAAAGCGGAATTGTAGCAAATAGATCCAAAACTTGCTGTATTTTCATATCATCTTAAAGTGGAATTGTAGTAAATAGATCCTATCTCCTTTTTACAAAATAACACTTCCTACCATGATGCACCAAGTGGCAGCATCCTGAACAGATAATTGCAACCTTCTAAATCTTATTAGGGCGGTTTTATATGTGCTAATACTTTGCAGGTCCTGCATATATCTGATAATTCCTATGCTTTTCAGCAATTTGAAAGGTTCTTAATACATAGGATTACAGGAAATTTTTTTTGTAACATAAGGTTTATGATGCCATGATATTGGGGCGTTACAGACAATTTTTTGTATATTCAGCTGGGTTGGATAACCCCTTGCACCTTTTAGATCTGTTGGTAGAGTCCAATCCAGTATTTCATGAATCTTATCTTGATTTGAGACGAGTTAGCGGACATTGTGTGGTAAGTAGTTTACCTTAGTTTGGCTTTATAAACATTTTGAGGAGGAATTGATTATTTTGCAAGCAATTTAAGGCTAGTGCTATTTATTTATTGTTGATTTGTAATGTATTTTTATAGATGATGATCTCATCAATAATATGTTTTTAAATTTAGAGGGGGCACTGGCGAGGCCGAACAATATTACTGCAAAGTCATAATCCTCTGTATGTTTGAAATGCCATTTTATAGATGCCTTCCGCTGCCCTGTCCATGAGTCTTGATTGGAGTAGCTAGTGTCCCCTTGCAGCTCGTCTAGCATTTCATCAATTATTAGGCTTAGAAAATTGTTTGAAATGTTGACACGATTTAAATCACAAGAATATCTACATGCCCCATCTTTCTTTTGATTAGTAGCACTAGAGATGAATATGAGCTTATGCTTGGTCCAGTCAAGCTGTTTACATCATTTCTTGTACTACCTTTTCAATGGCAGTATTTTGAAAGTGTGAGTACCAATATGGGTTTAGCATTAACTAGTTGTTTTCGCGATATAAATAGAATTGGCGATCCTTTGCTCATGCTGGTGGAAGTATTTTGATTGATCAAAGAGGTTTGGAGTATTTGTGCAGGAATGGCACTAGTTGGCCAGAAAAACTTGTCGAAATGTCCATTAGAGCATCATCTTTAATATTTGTTAAGCTTTTACTTAGCTAATAGCAAAAAGCAATGGAGCCTTGGGTATATAACCACATTAGTTGGTTGTAATGTATACTGGTCTTGCTGTTCATGTTTTGGTGTCTTTGTAATGTAAAATTTCTCTCTACCATGTAATAGTTCGTCATTTAATAATTATAATTAGCAATAACCTCACTTAGTTGTTGTAACGATGGGACACCAAGGATGATGTTAGTGAAGACCTGCAGAAAAGCTTAAAGGAAATGTATACAAGAAAGCATGGAGAGTGGGAAGAGGTAACTAGTTGTGCTTCTTGATATTCATTTTACTTAACCAGACCAGTAAGAAAGATGAGAAGAGTCTAGAGAGGAAGTGGTCCCCTGTTGGATACAAAAGGACTCATATGGGAAAGTGGAGAATATCACCAGGTGACAAATAATATTGGAATGATACGATTGTTACCTCTCCTCAAGTTCACAATCATGTTCTTTGATTGTGAGCTTGTTTCGAAGTTTGTTGAACTGCAGTTGAGATAAACTTTTCGTAAGTATATTTGCTATCTGATCTTGGGAAGCAATGTGTTGAAATCTGAATTTCTTTCGAAACTAGATGATCGAAGTGATGATCAATTTCCACGTGTTTTGTGCGAGCATGAAAAATAGGATTTAATCCAATAGCAATGGTTGAGGTGTTGTCACAGTTGATTGGTGTAGGAGCATCTAATGTGTTGTTGAAATCCCGAAGAAGATGTCGAAGCCATATAATATCTGTGGTGGTTGCAACAGGTGGCCGATATTTCACTTATGTGGAGGATCAAGCAACGGTCTTCTGTTTGTGAACTGTCCACGAGATGAGAGTGTTGCCCAAAAGGTACAAAAACATGTGGTGGATCTGCGATCAACAATATTTGGAGAAGCACTTGAGTTGAAGATCACCTTTGGTAAGTTGAAGGCCATAATGAATTGTGGCTTTTAGATAATGAAGTAGCCTTTTGATTATATGAAAGTGGAAGAGAAGAGGTCTGTGCATCTGTTGACAAATGAAGTTGACAACAAAGGCTGTGTTTGGCCTTTTAACAATTAAGAATTTTAGTAAGCACGCAAGTTGACGATATTGAGTACTTTGGGAGTATTCATGTTGAGAATCAACATCCGGTTTTAATTTTGTAGGTAGTGGAGTGTGGATGGGTTTGCAATTTTCCATGCCTAGTTGTTGTAATAGAGAGTTGATATAGTGTGTTTGAGTAAGGAAATGCCCATGAGCATTTTGCCGTATGTGGACTCCAAGAAAATTGTTGACATGACCAAGATTTTTTAACATGAAAGCTGATTTGAGATAATTAAGGACATTGGAAATAGCGGCAGAATCATTTCCGGTTAGTATGTCATCCTCGTACACTAGGAGAAACATGTAGACACCATTATGCTTAGATATAAGAAGAGATGAATCCGCTTTGCTCATTTGGAACCCTTGGAACTTAAGGTGATTAGAGAAGATTGAATACCACTGACGTGGAGCTTGTTTAAGCCCATATAGGACCTTTTTGAGTAAACAAACATGATTAGGATATTGAGCATCTTGAAAACCTTGTGGTTGTTGCATGTAAATGGTTTCATCCAATGATCCATGAAGAAAGGCATTTGAGATATCGAACTATTTAACAGACCACTTGTGATGTAGAGCAGCCGTGAGAAGAATTTGAATGTTGTGCTTTATGTAGAGCTATAGAACCATCCAAATTAAATTTGGTGCGGTTAGTCCACCTGCAGCCAATGATGTTGTGATGGCGTGGTGGTGGAAAAATTTGCCAAGTTCCTTAACTTTGCAGTGCATGAACTTCATCAGACATGGCTTGCAACCAGTGGAAGTGTTTCATGGCCTCTTTATAGCAGCTAGGATCGATTGAGGAGAGAGTAGTGGTGTGAAGATCGAAAAATTGTCTTGGTTTAAGGGAACCATTTTGGGCTCGGGTACGCATTGGTTGTTTGGTGGGCTCGGGTGGTAGAGTAGTTAAATGTGTCGATCGTGTTGCGATCTTGCTGCAGGGTGGCTGGGAGGAATGGGATATTGAGTTTTAAGCTGCAGTAGAGGAAGATGATGGGGGAGTGTTGGTTTTGGAGGGAATGTTGGAAGGAATGTTGGTGGGCTGTAGAGATGGGGTGGGAAAGAATTTGTGTTTTTGTTGGGGTTAGAAGGCCAAGTGGTATGTTGAAAGAGGAGTGAATTGTAGGTGGAGGAGAAGAAATGCTTCGGAATGAGGTTTCACTAAAGTTGACATGGCGAGATGTGATAATTTTTTTTTATTTTTAGGATTGAAACACTGATAACCTTTGTAGTTGGGAACGAGCCTATGAATATACATGGTGTTGCTATCGATAAGAGTTTATTTGAAATTAGACATCGTTGCCATGGAAAGCATAGACATACAAATGTGCGGAGGTGGTGAAATGAATGGAATAGAGTAATAGGGCAGCTCATAGGGTGATTTGTAGTTTAATGTTTTGGAGGGCATGTGATTTATGAGATAGGTAGCTGTTATGAGAGCATCAACCCAAAATTGTGTGGAGAGTTTGGTTGTTAATATGAGGGTTCTAGTGGTCTCAATTAAGTGGCGATGTTTAAGTTTGGCGACCCCGTTTTGTTGGGAAGTGTAGGGACAATTGAATTGATGACAAATGCCTTGTGAGAGGAGATATTGTTTATGTGTTTGGGATGTATATTCCCCACCTCCATTAGAACGAATTGTTTTGATAATGGTGTTGAATTGAGTTGGGACAAATTTATGGAACATTATTATGATCGTGGTTGTTTCAGATTTGGCACACATTGGAAAAATCCAATAATATCTAGTATAGTCATCAATTAATGATAAGTAATATTTAAAGCCTTGCAGAGAACTAGTGGGAGCTAGATCCACACATCACAATGAAGAAGAGAAAATGGTGTCCTAGATCTAGATGAAGAAGGAAAAGCTAATTGATGATATTTTGTTGAAATACATTCATTACAAAGAAAATGCGAGCTTGAATTGACGACAACAATATGAATTTTGGAGATGTGAGTTGTAGCTTCAGGGTGAGGGTGTCCCAAGCGCCTATGCCATAGTTGAATGGGTGAGATGGAGAGTTGATGAACGGCTGATGGAGCCTTGATTAGGTAGAGGCAGTTTTTAGTGTGTCCTTGAAGGATTGTTTTGTGCCTCTGATCCTTGATAATGAAACCAGATTTAGTAAAGATCATAATGCAATTACTATCTGAAGTCAGTTTGTGAACTGAAATACTGCAGTGAGCAAGATGTGGGGAGTAGAGAACATTTGGTAGGACTTTGAGGTGTAGGTAGCAAATCTTGACCGGTGCATGCGATGGGATGAGCGGATCTGTCACCAATTGAAATTGTGTCTTGTCCTTTATACCGAATTGGTTGTTGTAGATGCTCCAGATTTGTGGTGAGATGAGATGTTGCTCCAATGTCTAATATCCAATCATCACGCTTTGTGGTAGTCATGAGGACGGTGTCTGATTTTGGGGATGGATATGAAGTAAAGTTGGTTCTATGCCACACTTTATGGCTGCGTGACCGAACTTACCACAGATTTGGCATGATGTGTTTGAGCTTTCTGAGTTGCACCTCCTCTGTTGGGAAAATATTTGCGTACATAAGATGTACGCAGCGCTGCGTACATCAGGGGTTATTCAGGGGGTACAGGGGAGTTATATCCGGGTTATACTCCCTGTAACCTCTGTGTAATTTCCTTGTAACCTCCGTGCAACTTATTTGTACCCATGAAATAACATAAGCGCGGAACTTATTTGTAGGTTACAAGGAGGTTACATAGAGGTTACATAGGGGTATAACCCCGATATAACCCTCCTGTACCCCCTGAATAAACCCTGGACGTACGCAGCGTTGCGTACGTCTTATGTACACAAATATTTTCCCCTCTGTTTGTGGATGAATAGAGGGCAATAACAGCAGCTATAGCCTCCTTGGCTTGTTCCGCATCAATATTGGTCTCTCCGGTGCATGAGAGGGAGTAAGTTCATCAATGTGAATAAGTTCAGATCGAGTTCTGATGGCTGTTTTAAAGGGCGGATAGCTGGATAGTAAGTCATTGAGAGTGTGCAAGATAACATCCTCAGTATCAATGTATCCTCTTGCCATGGTAATGCTGTTTACGATGGACTTGATAGGCCACAGATGTTGTGACATGGTAAGATCTCTCATGAAAGTGTTGTGTAGAGCATTGCATAATTGTAGAACCATAGATCTGTTTGTTGCCTGAAGTTGCTTGTTTAGAGTACTCCAAATGGCTGTTGTGGAGTCCAGGTTCAGAATGTTGGGAAGAATAGAGGGGGAGACTGTAGAATAGATAGCAGCGGACAGATTTTGATCAATCAATGGCCATTGCAAAAAGTCTGGATTTGTGAAAAAGTGTTCATCAAAGTGTTGAATTTGTTGAGGTGGACAGATTTCGGTTCCTTCCAGAAAACCATCAAGTCTAATTGTCTTGAATAGTTTAAGTATTTGAGATCTCCATGTGGGATAATTCTCTCTGGTGAGCTGAATGTGAGCTATAGTTCTTACATTTGACATAAGAAATTTGAGAGCTGGATGGATGATTGTAGCATTTCTGGAAGAAGATGGAGGTACTTCAGAACCACCGGTGGAAAAGTTGCTATCAAACATGTTGTGCCGTGCTTTGTATCAAGACAGATTGAAGCTGATCGAGATAGGTTGGAGCTGATTGAGACAAAGTCTGCTGTGCTTTGTATCAGCAAGAAAACTGAGAAGAGACTCGGGCAAGGTTTCCTCGAGCCAATGAAGGAGGTAGAGATTCAAGTGAGTGCCGACTGAGATCATCAGGATGAAGAGGACTGGCTCTGATACCATGAAGACCTGCAGAAAAGCTTAAGGGAAATGCATACAAGAAAGCATGAAGGAGAAGAGGTAAGGCAGCTATCTGTGCTGCTTGATATTCAGTTTACTCAACCAAACGAGTAAGAAAGATGATTACATAAATATAGTATAGGAAGAAGAGTATTATGTTTGCCAAAGTGTCAACAAGGCAAAAGAGATGTTGGGGAAATTGGAATGGTATCATCTTCATTGTTGTTGATGGCCAGATGACCACTAATATTTTTTTAGATTTAGAGGTTTATCTTGCTTGATTCAGAGTGCAAACATCTTTCCCTTGCAAACATGTTAATGATGGGAATTTTCATCATAGTTATGACAAAGGTCTTTCTCTTGCTTTTCAATGATTTTCTCTGGAGTCAAATTTCAATTGGAATGGGAGCTTTTGAAATAGCTCTGTTCGGTTTTGGAGAACTTCAGAGCATTGTTGATAGGGTGGATAATAATTTTGGAGTAGTTGTATTTGCATTTTTTAACCATTTTATCATCAATATGTTTTTGTTCGATGGGTTTGGCTAGCTCCACAGCTCTCTAGCTTACACACACACACACACACACACACACACACACACACACATACAAGAGCAAGCTAAGCAGAAAAAATAGTGTGATCGACATCTTCCGCCACCACATTTAAAAAATCAGGATCAAAGAAAAAAGACCTATCTTTGGCCAACCGAGAACAATAATGAGTTGCGTTATTACAATTTATATGCACAAAAAAGAAAATAACTTGCTTAAAATCCAAAATAAAACCAATCTCAGGTCTCACACCACTATAGTGTTGTCAAAACTTCA
>NEWO01000005.1:3371501-3415275 GCA_003013225.1 Phalaenopsis aphrodite
TCTTACAATAAAATAATAATAATAATAATAATAACAATAACAATAAATATATATATATATATATATATATATATATATATATATATATATATATATATATATATATATATATATATATATATCTCTATATCGATATATATATTTATACACACACACACACACACACACAGTTATATATACATTATTAAAGCGCTAAAATGTCCATCGAATGTCGTCCGATCAAGGGTATTTCTCTGGGTCGTCCGATAAAGAGTCGTCCAGTTTTCTTTCCTTATTTGTAACTTGAACTGCTTACATAGAGCCCTATCCCCCTCATGAGAAGGGAACCTAGATTAGAGCATGCAAAAGAGGGAGTTGTAGGCCAACATCTTACACTGCAAATCCAACCAACTCTAGCCACAGTCGACTTTGGCCTGTGTAGTCTCCGACTATTGCTGCTGCTTATGGTCACCACTGCCCATCATCGCCTCCTGGACCTGCAAAAACCAACCACCATCGACCTCTCGCTCCTGCAACCGTTAACCAACACTGCCCGCCAACTCCGGATGCCACCACCGCTGCCGTCTCCAACAGTTGTCGTCGTCTTTGACAGTCGCTGTCGTCCCCGACAACCGCCGCTTTCACCTCCAGCCAACTCTAATCATTATTTTCCGACCAACTATGGTTGTTGCCTCCTCAATCCAACTACGACCGTCGCTAGCCACCACCACCATCGCCAGCCAACTCCGGCCTCTGCCGACCCCCTGTCGTCTCTACTACCACCACCTTCTGCCAACTCTGGCTGCCAACAGCTCTTATATTTGCCACCGTCAGCCACAATCTACCATCATTGGTCTCCAACTGTTTCATTCAAAGAAGTCCCTTGTGAAGTTATAATGTGCACTGCAAAACGTCATTACACATTGCAAGATAACAACACACCCTAATTACGGCGCAACAACAATTCTCGATGATAGCATAACAATACACTCCAAAGACAATGACTTTCTCCAATTCTTTAAGCTCATTTCGTCCAATTCCCGACTTCGAGCACCACGACCCATTTACCTCATCACAACTAACAACTACCTACATGACCAACTGCGATGCAGAAGATCCAAAACTCAGGCAGCTCTTGACTGCAGCCCCCACAACTTACAGACTTCATCACAAATTTGTACTACAACCTACATGATCAACTACAACCTATGTGGTCCACATCTCGTGCAGCTCCCGACTCCTGCCCCTATAGCTTATATGTGATATCACTGCTCACCACTGCGACCTAAGTGACCAATTACAACCTACATGGAGAATAACTCTGTGCAGCTCTCGACTCAGGTCCCCACAACCTACAAACATCATCACAATTCACCCACTATGACCTACTTGACGAGCTACAACCTACGTGTTTTAAAACTTGTGCAATTCCTGACTCCTTCCCCTACTGCTACTGGCATCATCATAACTCATTAATACGCTCTATGTGACCAGCTACGACCTACACGTCGCACATCTTGTGCAGCTCTTGACTCTAGCCTTCATAACCAACATATGCCAGCACAGTTCGCCACACTACAACATACATGACCAACTAAGATCTAGGTGGTTCACAGCTCGCACAACTGTCGACTTCAACCCCCGCGGCCTATAAACATCATCACAACTCACCAATATGACAAACGTTACAACTACAACCTACGTGGTCCACAATTCATGCATCTTCCGACTCCGGCCTCCACAACCTACAAATCTCATCACTACAGCCTATGTCGTTCACAGCTTGTATAACTTCCGACTCAAGTCCCTACGACCTACGAACATCGTCATAACTCACAAATATAACCTACGTGACCAACTAAGACCTATATGATTCAAAACTTGTGCAGCTTTCGACTCTCACCCTTACTACCTACATAGATCATTACAACGCACCATTATGACCCGTGACCAACTTGGCCTACCCGGCTCACAGTTCCTACAGCTTCCTGCTACGGCCAGTGTGGTCAAACGACACTCATAAAGCAACCATCTGCGACCCACACGACAAACTACTACTATGCATTTCAACTACAACCCATACGACATGTTAGCACTATGGTTGTTGTATGCAACATTTATAACGGACTACTACCTTCATAACAATCGACTACTACCCTTGTATAATGATATAATCGAGAATTACATTCATTACAGTCATACTATGACTATTACTGTCGTACTTTTACAATGATTATCTTTGAAACACTATTTCTTCTAATTCATGAGAAAAATAGACATATGCACTCGTCATTCATAGCAAATTATTTCAATTAGACAAATCACCATAATTTTTTTCTTTTTTTTTCTTTTTTTGAAGTTTTTCACATAAAAATTAAGATGTTTCACCTTGTTTATTTCTCTTTAATCACCTGAGTGTGTATTAAATTTTTATATAATTTTAAAAAATTAAATTTATAACCTTATTGCCGCGTACCTTCCTAGACACATCAATGTTATTTGATTATATATATCAATAATTGCAAAGTAACCATTCTTGCATCCAAGTACATTAAAAAAAAAAGTACAAAAGAAAAAAAAAACAAAATGGTTACTTCTATGTAGTGGCACCTTTGGCTGCAAACGAACATATTACTCATCAGTTTTATTATTTATATATATATATATATATATATATATATATATATATATATATATATATATATATATATATATATATATATATATACACCCATTCTTGCATTTAAGTCCGTCAGAAAACAATACAAGAAAAAAACAAAATGGTACTGGCATATATGGCTCCAAACGAACATATTATTAACTTATTTTTCTCTTTTATTCACGAGTCCCACGTCAGTGATTCATTAATAAAATAATACTATTATATTATTAAAAAAATAATTAATTAATATATTTAATTAATTTTTTATATCAGTGCTGGGAAGCCAGTGGTCGTTTTGTTTCCTCCATCAACGATTCCAAAAGGAAATATGAAAGGCCGTCCGCCCACTTCTTTCTTACCTTTTCCTCAATTCTTCCCTCCCTGCAGTATTCCATCTTTTTGGCTTTCGGAGTCTTCATTGCGTCATCAATGGCAAACCCTATTGGGATCTCATCTCCGCCATCTTGTTTCCTTCACTGCGGGCTAGTGGCCCTCTCAAAGCCCTCTCCACCGGCGAGGATATCCTTCCGGCCTGCCGGTCCATGCATGACCTATTTGCCGCCCCGCTCTCTCGCAGCACGGCGGTCGGCCGACCAGTGCCTCCCGAGCGACGCTAACGGGAGAGGAATGAGTTGTCCGAAAGAGCTTGTCCGGACTCTTCTGATCGATAACTATGACAGCTACACCTATAATATCTACCAGGAACTGGCTGTCGTCAATGGAGGTTTGGTCTTTTTTGCTCAGTGGAGATTTAGTCGAGCCCAGGGTGCTTTTGAATGAGAATTTGTTTTTGGACTCGTGTTTTGGAAGGGTTGTTTTTTTTTTTCTTTCTAGAAATTGGTTTGTATTTGATTGAGAGAAATAAGATATGATTAACATAATATTAGTTCAAGAATTATAAGATGACTATTGGAGAATTGATGCATGATTAGGAAGGATAACCAGAAATTAACATATTTGATTGTTGGTCAATAGTTCTGTCATTATAAGGCAGCGAAATATCCCTCCTAGCAAACAATAAACAATAGCCCATCCAACTTGAGTACCTCTTTTAATTTTTTTAATTATTTATTTATTAGATTTTACCGTTATAGTTTGATTAGATTGGTCAAAAGCAGCTTACGGAGGGGTTTATACAGTCTATGAAGTTTGATTGAACTCCTTAGGTTTGGTAAGAAAGTCTTAACTCAGCCTGTAGAAGTCCCCGTTCATAACATGAATCCTGGCAAGCAGCATGAATCCTGATGAGTAGTATGAATCCTGAGTTAGTCCCGCACAAAAGGTTATAGTCACCAAAATGTCCAAGTTATGGATGAATTGGCTTAATTGAATGAAGCTTTCTATCTGTTTTGGGCTGACTCATCTCCTTTCTCGTGCATTCTTTTCGAGGAAGGAGGCATGCTTTAATTAATCTCCAATGGTAGGTCGTTGATTATGCGCGAGCAGAGTTAGCATGGAAAAGTTTACTGTTGGGCATCAACAATTCTAAAGACCCTCCCTTTGAACTTCCTTGTATTACTACAAAAGCTGTGGTCTTCATTTTTTAACGTAGCTTTGAATAATCTTCATGAGGCAACAAAACTTTAATCCAAAAAGAGGGGAATATCACACTTGTTGGATCCAAATAAGGAAGCACCCCTCCTTTTTTGATATGTTTACTTCAGCATATAAAACTTGTCACCATCATTACTGCATCCCTATCCATTGCTAATTATGTGACCAACACTGTTCTTGACTGTTAATTATGTTGAGACGAGCTTGATATTGCTGGGCTCCTTTTTTTATTAATGGTAGACCGAGAGCTCCTAGATTGTGGTCCTTTTGCTTAGATAGCTGGTTTGGCTTAGCCTAATTAAGCCAATCCAATTATGATGATAGATCCAATCTTTGAACATCTTTTATAGATTTTGGTGATGAGATGATTGATTGCATCATCACGAGCACGTGTTCTGTATGGTAGGAAAGTGTGTTCTCAACCTAAGGGCAATGATTAATGACTAAGTAACCGTAAAAGAGAGATTAAGAACAATGGAATAAAGCACAAAATTTTTTATAGTTCGACTTAAACAACCTACTTCTGCAACCACATAAAATTCAAATAATCTATTAAACTTAATAAAAGATAAGCAAAGAATTATATTTCATATAAAATTAAAGATATCTTATAGATTTTTATATGAGTGGAGATGATTTAATATTATATAATAAATTATTCACTTTTTAGCATTAATTATCTGTCATTATTGAAATTTTTATAGCTTGAATTATACACTTTAATTATAGCTTTTATTTAGAACTTCATGATAATCTACATTTATAGTTTTAGTGTAGCCTCCATTTATAATTTTTGATTGCCTCCATTTTGAACTTTGTGATAATCATCAATATTGAAAAATAAAAATTAAATTATATCCTAGATAATTAATAAATTTAGTCTCTACATGTAATAACATCCTAGTTAGAGTCTAATTTTTTAGTTTATTGCCTTAGTGATTATATTTGAAATACTTCTCTGTGCAACACCTCAATTTCATCTGACACAGAGACTAACTAAGACATTGTAAATTCTCAATTCACCAGCTCTCATATTTTTAGTACTCAATCTCATATTCTTAGTACCATTCTTGCTTTTATGAATTACCATCTATGTAGTACCAACACTTATAAAAATGTGTCGTGCTCGTTTCGAATACATATTGGACATTGACATTTGTCCGACACGTCCGGACATCTCTTCGACACTACAAAATATATGTCTGAATTTTTTCCAAGTGCGAACACGTTCGGAACAAACTTCAAAACCACATCGGAATTGAGCTTAACACTATTTTGAGAAAATGATACACGAGAACTAGAAAATTATAAATATACATGTAGCATTAATTATACCTCATAGTCAAACCGTCCCATTTCTTGTCATGTTGAAGTTCCACTAACATTTGTCAAAATCGAGCATCAAAGGTGCATCAAATGTCCATCGAACCCGAGCATTAGTAATTCAATCTTTGTAATGATAGGATTTTTTTAAATTTTAGTAAATAAGTTCGATCATAAGTTGGATGAACTTGAAATATATTATATTTAATTTTAAAAATTAATTTTCATAAGAATGAGGTTTTATAATATAAATTAACAATTTTTAAGTTAAATATTATTCTTGCATGGTGCTGTGATATTTTTAATAAATAATAATGAAAAAAATATAATTTTTATATTAATAATTATTAAATATAAAAAATGTTCAAGTCGTGTCGTGTCCTACCTTTTTCTTCTTTCAATTACGTCTTGTCCCCATATAGTGTCATGTTGTGTCCGTATCCCTGTGTCCAGTCCGTGCTTCATAGATTGCCATCATATTTGTTGAATTCAACACATCAACTTATGCCATTGCATTTTACAACACATAAAATTCACTTTATCTTCCTTCAAGTAATACTATGCCCTCTTACAAATCTTAAGGGTGTCAATCTCACTAGTGAATTTATATTCTGTAGTATTAAAAACACTTAAATACATTATATTCTTCTTCAAATCTAGCGTATACTTGACTCCGACTAATGATATAGTTGCACAACCATGTATCTTTAATTTTATAATGCTGAACATTTAATCTTGCTCATAGCTCCATTTTTATAAGAATATAGTCACAATAATTTGACTTGTATGTAATATCTCTCTCTCTCTCTCTCTCTCTCTCTATATATATATATATATGAATATAATAAATAGAGTTTAAAATTCTCTACTCTTTACAATTATTGTTTTTTATTATTAAAATATTATAATCAATTTATGATTAAACAAAAATGTAGTCTTACTTTGCACTAGTTGATTTATCTTTTTAATGATTGTCATATGATTCCTGCTCTCTATTCTTCTAAGCAAAGCAATTATTTCGTATGTTCTATTTCTTCTTACAGTTGAAGCAAATTATCTTTTTTTTTTTTGAAATTTACTTTGCCATAATTATAAGAGACTCCTCGCTTATAGGATCTCCATCTAACATGCAATAAACCTTCAATTGGTTTGTTACCTCTCCTGAGTTTAAAAATAATTTCTTTTAAAAGAAGTGAATTACTGTCATCCTCTAAGTTTATTGTATCACTGCTATAGAATGGAATTTCTTGAGAAGTGCTTGCAAGGTGCAGGTAAAGAACACAATAATTATAAAGATTATTCTTATCATCAGTAGTTTCATTAATAATCCTCAATTCTTGAATGATAAAATTAAACTTATTCAAATGTGATTGAATAGATGTATCTTTCTACATGATAAGTAAATATAATCTTTATAATCTTTGCTTCTATTAAAGTTTATTGGATAGATTTTTTATCATGTACAAAGTCTCCAGCTTAAGCCATAAATATTCAATAGTTGTTTTCTTTAGAACATCTTTTAAGGTCTCATTTGAGAAGCACAATTAAATCACTTAGTCTTTTCATTCATCTTTGTCATATTTTATTGGCTCACAGTTTCAGGCATCTTGATATGCTCCATAAGTGTTTTTATAATATTCTATTGAATAAGCACACCGCATTCTAGTCCTACAAATGCCAAATTTTCTTAACTATTAAACATCTCAGTCTTATACCTTGATATGATAGTAGTTGTTAGGAAAGGAAGTGCCCTTCATCTAATGGAAAATCAATGAATGACAAAGTAACTACTAAAGAAAGATTAGATAAGCCTACGTCCATGGTGGCACAAAGATCAATAGTCCCAGGCTGGCCATCCCTTGCTTGTATCCTTGAAATTGCTTGGTTCACTTTGAAGCAAGCTTCAATTTTAACTCTAGATAGGCCACAATCCCTGATTTCTATAGTAAGGTCGTAGCTCTAATGAGTGCAGCCAAGTGCAAGTTTCAAGTTGAATGACATATTTGATATTCGAAGTTCATAGCAATTAAGTTATAAATCTTAGCTAGGCTGTAGTTGACTAAAAAATATACCAAAATTTGTCCATGAGCCAAATCCATTTATTGAAAAGCATTCTGCTCAATTGAAGTATGCTTTTTAATGCAAGGAGAAGGTTGTTTCCTATTTCAAAAGTCTATTCTTCTACAACTTGATGACCAATCTTTGTCATGCAAACACATTGATTACGTGGTGAACAAATGGAACCTGGCCAAGAAGATGTAAATAATGACATGGAAAGAAGTACCCGAGTCTTCTTTCCAAAGGTAAAGAGTTTATAAATACATTCATATGTATGACTTCTCAAATTTTTTTTCTCAATTGCATAGTGCATAAAAATATGCATATAATAACTGACTCGAGGGAATAATGACACTGTGGAAAATCATGATTTTTAGGACTATTTTCTCTGGCTTCCTAAAGGCAATTCGATTTTTTTTATCATCTCGTAGAGATTGCAGGTAACAGAAGCTCGAATTCCAAATGTCATTTTATGTGAAATAGTTTGACTTTGGTCATGCAAAAATTTGGAGGAAATTAAGAAAATTAGGATGTTTCCTTTGATGTTTTTCAAAATTGTAACTTCAGGTGGTTTATATAAATTTTCAAAGAACATATTATAATTAATTTCGTCTTTGTAGAACTCTGCATTAGGAGTGAGAGAGTGGTAAAGTTAATGCAGGAGTGTTATGGTATGACTCATATACCATATAGGGACAAACGCTGGAACGATGCTGAGCGGAGTGGAGCGGAGCGAAGCGGAAGAATCTGTCCAAATCGGGAAGTTACGTTATGTGGGTTGGGGGTGCTGGGTCAACGCCTCGCTATATGGTATAGGGGTAATTTGGGTATTACATATTGTATTGTAGGGTTTACTCTAGGATTATAAATGGACTTATTTGTAATTCTAGGTCTTTGAGAGAGCTGAATCTTGTATTATGTATTCTTTTCTGAATATTGAAAAGGAAGTCGTCGCTCTGCTCCTGAGAATGTAGGTATCTTTGTCAAACCTCATTAAATCTCTGTGTGTTCTTCTGGATTTGTGTCGTTCCTATTTTTCTTCGCCCTAATTTCTCAACAAGTGATATCAGAGCGAGGTTTGAGGGCACATAAGAAATTTTTTGGCGGTGAAGATTTTGGCAGAGGATTTTTTGGCTAGGGCAGAAGAACAATCTCGGCCCGAGGATTTTTTGGAATTGTTAGGTATGACTAATAATACCAGAATTTGGAGTCTCTTGGAATGAAGAGATGTCTCTTGGAATTGAAGAGTTGTGTCTCTTGGAATTTAGTGGGTTGAGATCAGCGTGGGTGCAACAGAAGCATGGTGACCCAACTCACGTTGGTGTAGGTGTAACTCTCAAGTATCTTTTCTCCTAAGGGGCTGAATATTCGCCAAGGTGGAGATTTATTATGGTATGACTCATATAATATATAGGGATAGACGCGGAGCGGAGCGGAGCGGAGCGAAGCGGAAGAATCTGTCATAATCGGGAAGTTACGTTATGTGGGTTGGGGGTGCTGGTCAACGCCCCGCTATACGGTTCATGGGTAAGTTGAGAATTACATATTGTACTGTAGGGTTTACTCTAGGATTATAAATAGACCTGTTTGTAATCTTAGGTCTTTGAGAGAGCTGAATCTTGTATTATGTATTCTTTTCTAAATATTGAAAAGGAAGTCGCCGCTCTGCTCCCGAGAATGTAGGCATCTTTGTCGAACCTCGTTAAATCTCTATGTGTTCCTCTGGATTTGTGTCGTTCATATTTTTCTTCGCCCTAATTTCTCAACAAGGAGGAAGAAGGTTGAAGAGAATATACAAGAAGAAATCTTCTAGCATTTGGATCATGCCACCTTGTTGACCCTTGCACCTTGAAGGAGAGTGTGAGAAAGAAAGGTTTGAAGGAATCTAGGATGTACATGAAAGAATAACTCTTTATTTTCTTGCTACTTGCTTTGCAGAGGTGGTTGACTTGACATATTTTGCAAATGGAATGACGGCAAAACCCGTGTGGTGGTCAAGGAAGGAGGAAATAAAAGTTGGAAGATTTACGTACATGCTATTCAGTTCTTTCGTATTTACATATTTAACACCAGGACTTCAGTTCTTACATGCATGCCACCTTCTATATGCATGAAAATGTGTATTTCATGTTTTAAAAGTTAAAATGGTGGTATTTTTGATCTGATAGGAAAGATTTGTGTGGTATAAATGTAATAATTAATGTTTAGGTGTTAGATATGTAAATACATAAGAATTTGGTGGAATGTATGTAAATGCTCGATAAAAAATTTATAGGCCCCAGACTTTTCTTTAGCGGGGAGGGGTCAGTTTGTTAGCACCACTCCCTTTTTTGGATGAAAGTGGCCTTGGTGCAGGCACTTGGGTTGCTTAGGCACACTCATATGCGAAGATTATTGACACCCATATTGCATACTATGGTCTCACCCAACAACTGCATAGCGCACCCAATTTGTGTTCAACCTATCATGTCATGTTTGAATCAGCTTATTGGACAATTATAGGTTTTGTCTATCATCCCGTGAAGTTTATTTAAACTTCGAGTATTATTAAGACGAGGACTTCACCAAACTCATCGACTTAAACTTGGTTGGTGGTGTAGTTGTGATTGCAAAAAGACTTCTATGCTCAATATGATTCAAAGAGGGTGTCTATGTTTTCTGGCGAGAAACCAAAATCACAAAAAGAACTTAACTTCATTGCAATCTCCTACTATATAGGCGAGGGATAGCATCACCTGTGCAAATTTATGAAGATTTCTCTTAAAATTTTAAAGATAAAACTTAAAAACAGGCAATTATTAGGTTCTTAAAAAGTCCTATATAAATCATCATTTCTTCAAATGAGTAGCATGAATCCCAAGGCAAGCTTGCACACTCAGTTAAATGGATTGAACCAATGTAGGTCCAACTCGATCCAACCTAACCTAGCTTGGCCTGGCTTGAGCCATATTGTTTATTTGAGTTTCTACAGGAAGGGTTCGTGCTGATCTCCCAACCCAAAACTACCCCAAAATGCCTCCTTCGGTGCACTAGCACACCTTGTTGGTGGCAACCTCAAATCTAGCCAATTTACATAATATGAAAACCATCGAAATCTGTTGAATTATCGGGGGGCTTTAAATCCTCCTCATTGCTGTTGAAGTTATCCTCGTAAGATGAAGAGCCACCTATTTTATTTTTTTGGCAACACAGAAGTCCATACTTATTGGATTGGTGAGGAACACCATCTCTTTTTTGGAATTTATCAGCCATTTTGTGGATGAAACGTTGCACGCGTGTTGTCTATGCGGTCAATGCCTTCATGCTCATCAGCAGTGAAACCATCGTCATTTCTGATTACCAGCAATGCTTGGAAGAATCAGCGCGCCATTCTCAACCACCAGAAGTGCAAAGAAGAGCCCATTACATTGCCAACCTCCTTCAAGATTGCTCCCTAGATGTGCGTTAATCCATTTCATTTCTAGAACATAGAGTGCTATAATTTTTTTCTTTGGGTGAGATCATATTTGGCTCCAAGTATATAATTGGCGCATGTCAGTGCCAACGAGCTTGAACCTATGGTGGGTTTGTATTGTAACGGATAAGGTCCAAAATGTTTTCATGTAATTAGGTCGTGTTACATGATCATTTTGTGTTAATTTATGATCTTTAACCAATGCATCACAATTAACATGAAAGCACTTTATCTAGATGGCCGTTTATGTACATATTTATGTTTTTCAGCTAAATTCTCCTTATTTTACTAGAAACATAGTTTAATTTGTCTTGTTTCTCCTCAGTTCCTCCTGTGGTTATTCGCAATGATGAGTGGACATGGGAGCACATCCATTATTATTTGTACAAAGAAAATGATTTTGATAATATTGTCATATCTCCTGGGCCCGGCTCACCAACATGCCCAACAGACATAGGTTGGTTTTTGTCCTAATTAATAAAGATGTTTTAGATGCGACATTATGATTTTATATGAACTCCAAGTCTATATAAATTTCTGTTTGTATGTTTATGTTCAAGTTAATTGAAATCTTTATCGTATTTTTCATTTTTATATTTCTTTGTAGGGGTATGCTTGCAAGTACTTACTCAATGCAAGGACATTCCAATATTAGGAGTTTGTCTTGGTCACCAGGTGCTTATTTATCCATATTTGTGTTAGAAATAAAATTTTTCTTTAGCCTGTCGTTGTTGCTTCAACAAGGAAGGGTGGACTGCACCTATAGCTAGTATTTTAGGTCACAGTTTATCTTGTTGAAAGTTAGGAATTATCCTGATTAAACGAGATCAATTTACTATTATTTTCTCGTGGGATTCAAACCTATGGTCCCATGGTTTCTACGAATTATTTTGTTCTTTTATTGAATTTTTTTTAGTCCAAACCATGAATCTAATTGCAATTATTTTGAATGCGATTGCTAAAATAATAGTAATCACATTAGAGTTTTGGGTAATGAGATCTATTATTTTAGGTGCCTTTTCGGATCACCTTTAATGTTTAAATTTTTTATGTTGTTTATGAATTGACATGAAATAAAATAGAATAAATTCATTTTTGGTAAGGGTTCCTCTTATTTTTTTCTTTTCAAAGGGATTCTTCTTTCTTTCTTCTATATTGTAATTACTTCCCCGCTCATTCCATCCTTTCCTAACCTATGATGATAAGGCTATACCCTCCCCAAACATATCTTTCACTACAACCTTCTCTTCTTTCAACAACTCAATCACTGTTTCTACATTATCCTTACAGCTTCCAACATGATTGCAATTAGAGATCAGCCTATCCTTTACGCTTGTCCCTTTCCTCTGCATCCTCTTCCTCCCCTGCTTTGCCTCTCTTCCGTTCTAGCCCTCCTTATCGGTTGAACTTGATCTTTGGTGCAAGGTATGACCATGAATGATTGAAGATGGGAGTTATGTACAAGTAGGGTACTTGTGCCTATTAAAAGCTATTTTGAAAATATCTAAAAAATCTAAAATCTATTTTGAATATTTTTAAAAATATATTAATTTTTTTCTTGAAGAAAAAAAAAAGAAATATAACTAAACAAATTTATATTACTCTCTCGTTAACATATTAGGGAAAAAAATAAAAATAAAAATTGATGCATAAAAAATCTTTAGGAACCACATTGAATACAACAATATTCATATTTTTGTTTTTAGTAACAACATCTCGAGCAACAAGAATCATCTTAAATAGTTTGGACTTAATTTTTTTCCATCAGTAGCCTAGAAAATTATTTATGGTCAACTCTATGATCCTATTTCATCTGAATTTTATTTGGGAAACAAAATTGTCTTAAATAGATAATTTCATGCAAGATGTTTTTGTGTTTGGTTTTTGGTTTTTTCTTTTTTTTGACAAACTTTAAATTAAAATAATTTGTCATCATTTAGTTTGCAAGGATTGCATTTGCACGATAAGAATTTTGGCACCTGTTATGCAAGCTCTTTGTGAAATATTTTTTCTCTCTCATTCTAGGTTGAATCAGAATAACTAGTATTATGTCTCAAGCAATGGCCATTAATTTAAAGTTGTTAGCAACGTGTGATTTTTAACGCTACTAGAAATATGCAATCCATAGTTAGGAGTTTTAATAATTTCAATGTACACCCTATCTTATTTATGAAATTGCCAATTATACTCAAGTTTTTTGTTGCAAATGTTTTGAATTTTGTGGACATGTTAGCAAAATTATGAAGATAAATTAAGGAATGATTATTTTAGAAAGATGGTTGGAGGGATATATACTAAAGATAAGTTGTTAAAAATAGATGTTAATGATTTGGACACATTTAATAAAAGGAAGAAAATACATCCCTTAGACATGTAATCAAAATTAGTATTGAAAGATTAGAAAAAAAAAAAATTGTATACCAAAGAAAGCATTGATATAATTTTTTTAAAATAATTTTCATAGGCTAAGTTTAACACCTTAGACAATACCTAATAGGATTAAATGAAAAGCGCGGATTCATAATGCCTTTTTAAAATAGTTGGGATAATACTAATGATGATAATTTTTTTTTAAAAAAATTATTTTTCACAAAAGCTAATTGAATGTATTATTCTCCATTAATTGCTCATCCTATGTTTCACTAAGGTCCATGGCTTGAATATAAAAAAAATATAATTTAGAGAAACTTATAGAAATCCATAATCTCACGTTACATTTTATTAGTTAATCATGATATAGAATAATTTACAAATTTCGATGAAAATTTGCAATGTGTCTTATAATTGAGAAAATTATAGGATAATGGGATTTTAGATAAACAAAATTGTAACTTCTGATCAAAAGCTGTTAGGTGCCTTCATGATGGTTTTGAAAATAAAGAATACTTAAAAATCACATTGGACAAATAACATGTATGTTGTTTTTTCTTTTGCTTTCTCAAAAGCTCGGACCATGTTAGTAGAACTCCAAAATTAAGAGAAGTTTGTTGGAGGACTGGTGCTATTATTTAGTTGAGTTTAAATCAATTTGACCCAAATCAAAATCGAAAATTTTGATTTTAGTTATCTCAAAATCAAAATTTTTTTGAGTCAAGTTGCCTGGGCTCAAGATGATTTGATTTTGAGTTGGCTCAAAATTATTTTTTTAGTGAATTAAATATACACACACACATATATACATACATATTTATATATAGAGGTACATACATACATACACACATGCATATACATACATGCATCTCTATTATTTTATGAAAATAATACTATATACCTTTTTCATGTAGCATACTATGCATACTGAGTATTTATCGTAATTATTGCGTTCGAACGAGCTGCTGAAAACTCAAAATTGAATCAAAATCAATTTCACTTTGGAGTGCAGCTCGAAATTGATTCGAGTCAATTTTGCTAGTTATTATTAGTTTGTTTGAAGTGAGAAAAAGATAGGGGATCCGAATCTGTGGTAAACATTTTAATTACTTGTTCTAAATGAGAAATATGGGGGATAATCTTCTTAATGAGCACTTCTCACGTGAAAGGACAATCAGCTTTAATTTGTTTTATTCATTCATGGTTTATAGGGTTCTTGGTAATTTAAGTGGTGATATGATTATCATAAGACATTATTTTATCAACTAATAATCCAAACTCTCTTAAAAGAGTCTCTACCCATATCATTTCACATGCAATGTCATAGAGCTCTATTTTTTAGCTTGAACATTGAATCTGGTTGCTAGTTTCTTTCTTATTTATTAAGGTGATCTGGTTCAATTGAACCCACATAATTGATATTTGAGAATGCTTCAACATTCAGGTGCTTAGTTTTATTATAGTTTAGTCTTTTTTCGGAGACTTTGATATTCCTAAGAATTCATAGAGCAACCTGAAATATTTATGTTTTGGGATTTGCATGTGCTGATTAAGAGCTCCAATGAAGAATGAAATGCTTGGTCTAGTAGCAATCATGTTAAACAATTTTTTGACTAACCTTCAATAATGGGATGTTCGGATGGCTTGGAGGGAGCTTAAGTGATTTGAATATCCAGAAGGTATCAACTTACTTGCAACCTAGAAGATCAATTTCTTCAAGAGATCAGTATCATATTCTTGCGATATCCTTTCTTTGGTAACAAAACGCTTTTGTATATACTATTTTCTTTAGAGATGCCATTATGATCACTTCCAATAAATAACGTCATTAACATAAACAAGTTGTATGACGAAGCATGAAGGTGTTTGCTTGACGGTGATAAAATGATCCATGATGGTATTATGCAAGGATATTGTAGAATTTTTAACATGAAGCTCGTCTACTCTATTTAAGTGTATAAATAGATTTTTTGTATAAACATATGCAGTTCCCACTAACCCACATACCTAGTAGCTTATTTGAAATACATATTTTGGCTGCTATAAAGGAAGATATTACACACATCCATTTTTGACATAGTCTATCATTGATTGATGTTACAAATAAGAGAATTATAATAAAGTTAAATTTGGTGTCAAAACAATCTATTCCATAGGCTTACACAAATTTTTTTACAACTAATCGGGCTTTTTATTGATTGATCGAGCAGTTATGTGAAATTTGACTCTGAATGCCTATTAATAGACAATCGATTTAACCTTAAGTTGAAGAACAACCAAATCCCATGTTAACCGACTAGAAATCATAGTTCAATACATAACTTATGTAAAGCCCCATTTTAGTTACTCGTGAAGAAGAAACCAAATGCTGGAAGAGTAAATGAAGAACCGAAGAAGAGGGAGTGAGGAGATGGGTAGCCAAAGAAATGAGAGATGAAGTGAAAGGATCGGGAAGCCAAGAGGTATATTTCGCTCCATAAAATGTTGCAATCAGAGCCAAGTGGCTTGTCTGTGGTAAAGGAAGTCGGGAGGAGAGGAAGAAACTAAAGCAGAAGAAGGAAGGCTCGCTCTTTTTTCTTGCCGCATAACAACGTCAATGAGTGCATCCGTTTTAAAGGAGAATGAAGAAGATGAATGGAGAGAGGATAAATCGTCAAACTCTAATAAAAGGAAGGAGGCGCTCGTTTCTTTTGGAGGTAGCATCTGGTGTGGCACTTGGCATCGAAGTCGACGGAGGAGATCGAAGCACTTGCGAACATGATCATCGAGTATCTCATACGAGTAAGGGAACCAAAACCCTAACAAGCAGGTGAGGAAAACGATGTAGGAGGAAGTTAAAGCTCACGTCGCCAGACCAAGACGTGAGGAGGAAGAGGAGGTGAAGATGGGAGAAGAATAGGATGCTGCGTGCAAAGACTGGATCTTGTGCACAGAGTTTTTTTCTCGTGCATTGTAGGGTTTGACCAAGGTAAGGTTTATTAAATTGATTTAATATTAAAACTTAATAATAGTAATAATATATATATATATATATATATATATATATATGAGAAAAACATATCATATCAGCCGGCATGGTTTTGTTCCCCTCTGCTTGGGTTTCGCCTCATGGCGAACCCTAGTTTTATGTTACACGAATCTCCCATTTCTATTCCCTCCTTCGTCTTCGTCGACGGGTGCTCGCGTCTTCGCGTCCCGTCCTCACATCCAGACGATGTGGCAGACTGCGTTATCGCATTTCCTTCCAGACGACGTCCTCGTCTGTCCAGGACGCATTCGCAGTCCTCTCGTCTTGGTCTGACGACAGAGCTGCTGCTCCGCTCGCTTGGTTGCATTCACACTCCTCTGTTCGCATTTCCTTTCAGACGACGTCCTATTCGTTCTTATGCTACTGCACTTGCCGGCGACCTCTCGATTCCTACTCATGCTCCTTTTTCAGAATNTATATATATATATATATATATATATATATATATATATATATATATATATATATATATATATATATATATATATATATATATATATATGAGAAAAACATATCATATCAGCCGGCAAGGTTTTGTTCCCCTCTGCTAGGGATTAGCCTCATGGCGAACCCTAGTTTTCTGCTACACGAATCTCCCATTTCTATTCCCTCCTTCGTCTTCGTCGACGGGTACTCGCGTCTTCGCGTCCCGTCTTCGCATCCAGACAATGAGGCAGACTGAGTTATCGCATTTCCTTCCAGACGACGTCCTCGTCTATCTAGGACGCCTCCTTCGCAGTCCTCTTGTCTTGGTCTGACGACAGAGCTGCTGCTCCGCTCGCTTGGTTGCGTTCGCACTCCTCTGTTCGCATTTCCTTTCGGACGACGTCCCATCCGTTCTTATGCTATTGCACTTGCCAGCGACCTCTCAATTCCTACTCGTGCTCCTTTTTCAGAATCAGAGACTGGTTTTCGTATATGTAAATCTTGCAATGTTCCTCAATCTTTTCACGATGCTCTTGAAGGTGGTGGCGATCACACCTTCATAAAAAAATTGGGGAAAAAAATGAGAAGCCTGCTCTTATTCTCACAGAGGTTGAAACCAGTACTCTCGCTTGCTCTTGGCGTTTTGCTCTAGTGAGAAAATTTCTTTATGCTAACCCAAAATTAGAGATCATTCAGAAAGAGTTTGTGCTTTGAAACTATTGGGCAGTTGAAATAATAGTTTACTTGACGGTCGACACATACTGATTCAGTTGTCTCATGATGTTAATTATACCCGCATCTTTTCTCGGAAAGTTATCAAGATGGACGACCATTATATGAAAATTCTGAAGTGGACTGTTGATTTCGACCCAAAGGCGGAGTTCCCTATCATTCTAGTTTGGATAAAATTTCCACTGTTAAAATTACATCTGTTTAATTTGGAAATTCTCTACTCCTTAGCAACTGCTTACGACAATCCTCTCAGGTTGATAGTCCGACGCTTGCTGTCACCAGACTCTCTGTGGCTTGTGTGTTAGTTGAGAGGGATATCACTCAACTAGCTCCAGATAAGATGTGGATTGGAACCACTCACAACGGGTATTGACAAAAGGTTGAAATCGAACCACACCCTCCTTATTGCTCTCATTGTAGTATGTTTGACCACAACTCTACTATTTGTTATCATTTACATCCTCATCTAAGACCGAATATCACTAAAGAACAACCACCTATTATCTCAGTTGAGAAGACACAACTCGATCCTCTTCCCAACACTGCTGTTCCTGAAAAAGAACAACATACTGCAGCTACAGATCCAGTTGTGCTTATACCAAGACACACGAGAGTGCTCATTTGATCCAATAGCAGATCAGCCGGTACAACATGTTGCTGCTTCTAACGTTCAACAATCTGCACATCTCCAGCACACGATAGATCAAGATCAGGTGATTCAATCTTCGGAATAGGAATGACAAGTATTTTCCAGGAGGAAGAAGAAGAATGGAGGCCGACTCTAGCTAGGGAACATATTGGATGATACATTGGTTACCACTGGCAATGACAATCATCTTACCAGCTTATTAGCTTGTTCATTTCCTAGAATCAGAGGCAGAGGAAAAACCAAATTGGGTTGCTTTCTAGTCACATGTACTTTGTATTTCAACATATTTAGGTTTTTTCTTTATGCCTCAAGTGTACGTTTCTGTATTTTCTAGTTTTAAAACCATTTGTGGTTTTGGTGTGAACTGGGTGCCATGTTTGAGCCTTCAACACATTGTATCTGTATCTTTCTTTCTCGTTAATATATTAGCTTTTTTGGACTTTCATATATATATATATATATATAACTTAGCAGGATTTCATAATGAAAATTTAATACTTAAATAATGAAAAGCTAATAGTTTATTAAAATAATAAATGAATTAAATTTTATACCATGTTAGACTTCTAATTTTTGAAGTCGACGTTAAGACAAATATAATCGACATCACGGTGAGTATTCATTCTTATACTGGCGATATTTTATTTCTTCAAGGTTAAATGTATTTACTAGTGCTATCATTTGTTATATTGAAATTACTGAAAATTCTGGATTTTGAGTTCTAGGAAATTTTATTCATATTATATGAATGATATGTGTGCACATCATTATTTAAATGATTTATAAGTATATTATCGGATACGTAAATGAGAATGAAATATATGTTTAGTAAATAATGATTTTGATAGATTGTTTGTATGCGCATGACTGACTATGATGGAGTCACATTTTTATAGTACTAGTGAATGATTATTAAGGTATAAGTGCATGTATATGGAAAATGATATTGTTATTGAAGTACCTTAATTAGTATAGTTTTTTTACGGCGCTCCTGTGATGATTAAATAGATATAAAATTATATTTGTATGCTGTTGATATTATAAGATTCATTGAATAAAATGTTAAATATTTATATTGATTTATTAAAAAATTTAATTGACATGCACATTATTTTTCTTTCTCCTTGCATTATTGTATTTTAGGAGTATGAGTATTCACTGATTTATTTAGCTCACTGTTATTTTTAAACTAACTCTTCATGTTAATTTAATTGATTAAAAGATGAGCGATAGAAGTGATAATGTTTATAGAAGCGGACAACCCGTACCGAGGTAAATTTAAATGTACTGTTTTAATTTAATTTTTTTAGCATCTCTTTCATTTGTTAATAGTTAATTATAAAAAATAAATATGAAAAAAATTAATTCTCACCATCCGACTGTCTGTTCCCGTCTTGGTCAATTCCAAGCCCTGGGTGGGGTCTTGACAACTTAACTTTATTAAATGATTATGTAGAGTTTTTTTGTTCTGCTTTCGGAATATAGATAAGTGATAAGGATAAGGGAAATGTTTTGGAGGAAAAAGCCAACTGATCAAATAACATATAAAAGTGAATGGACTCACTAGTGTGTTATTTTACCTTTTTGTGGGGCAATTGGTAAGTATAAGTCAAAGAACTCCATAGTGGTTGTAGGCTTATTTGAATCTAACAATGTGGTTGGAGATATTTTGGAGGAGGATAAGCTTGTAAAGGGGTACCGGTAGGTACGAGAGCTTTTGTAGGGAGAGACACAACTCATAGGGGTGTAGGGTAGGAAGGAAAGAAAGGTTAGTCCCATGAAAAGTTACATTTGTTATAGTATATAGGCATTGGGTAAGATAACTTTTTTGAGTTCAAGTGTACCTAAAAAACCATTAAAAAAAAAAGTAAGTGCGAGATGCTGTTATATGAGTAGAAAATAAAAAAAAAGGAAGATGCAACCGAATAACTTAGATGTAAGGGAAAAAATTGTTCAACCAAGATTAAGGGTGAAGATGGATGAGAGATCATTGTGAACAGGAGGGGGAATACAATTGATAAGATAATTAGCTGTTAAGTCCACATTCTCTTAGAATCAATGATTGATATTCATATAAAACATCAATGTATTTTGCAACATCTTAAGATAGTATTTGGTATATTTTGTAACACCATTACATTGAAATATGTTGGAATAAGAAGTTGATGGATAATACCTTAAAGCAGAAAGTGTGAAACTTGGATTTCATAAATTCCCAAGTTTTTTTTTTCCAGTGTATAAAGTTTCATTAAGGTGGAAAATTGAACTTTTATTTATTATTAAAAGTCAGAACTACATGAAAGAGCACTTGGCAACATTTGAGCATGTTCACCCAAGTGCTCATAAACAATCACTAATAATTGGACAATATGAAAGAAACATAGGTTTGCTAGGACTTGATTAGGACCGATGCTTGGTGAACTAACTCAAAAGGAAAAAGGAAAAAGGAAAAAGGAAAAGACAAAAAAAGGTTAACAATTTGTGATAGAAAAAGGAAAAGACACGTGTTGTGCACTCAATTCATAATCATTACAATCAAACATGCACTAAGTCAATGAAATGGATAAAATGTTGAAGTTTATTAGATGGGAATGATTCAATTGACAATGCCATTAAATTGGAGTAATAATGGAGAAAAAGGCAGAAGGAACATTGATTATCCATTATTAGACTATGCCAGCAATACATCCTCTAATCATCTTTTTTGAGATAAAATATTAAAAAAACTTTGGAATGAATAAAATTTTACAATTAGTCACGAGTTTTTATAAAAAGTAATTAAAATTAGGCTAACATGAAGTTATGAGATGCATAAAAATGTGAGAGATATAGAGTTTTTTAAAGGATGTAAAATATCATTTCCAGAATTTGGAGATGAGAAATTATTAAAAGCAGTAGCATATGGTAAAGATGTCATTCGTAATGATGAAAAAAATAGGCAATTTTCTGTCATATAAAAGGTTTAGCCCGAATCCATAATCCAAAATGCACAAAGTTGCAATAGAGTCCAAATGAAGAAATCACATCAGATGCTGCAATGTATGTCTCAGAGTGTTAAAGCAGAGGCATAATTAACCTATTCATAAGCTGAAGCATCAGAAAGAGTAAACAAGGTTGGTTCAATTGTGAAAGTATGTTGAACTGTTGTTGGATGCTTGTATTTCTTCTAATAACATTTAGAAGGGCGATTGGTGCAACTACAACGAGAACCACACAAAAAAAAAAAAAGGAGAGAGAGAGAAAAAATTGTGACTATCATCACAAACACCACCAGTATGGCTGACATTCACGACGCCTTTGATTGTCCCTTGAATAAGAGACCAAGGAATAGGCTAGGAAGTAGGGAGCTCTATTAAATGAAGAACTTAGGAGCTAACAATCGAAATGTTTTAGAAAACTGTAGTCTAGAGATAAATTTGGTGACTATGATTTCTTCATTTGATTTACTAAATAGCTGGATCTATTGTGAAAGTGTGGTATTGAAGTAATTCATCTTAATCGTCTATTAATGTACTACAATTTTACTGAATTTGCACAATATTTTGTCGATGGGACAAAAAATTCAAATGTAAACATTGGCGATATTAATTTCTAGAAAATATGTAGAGTCGAGAAAACCCCATTTTTGGAAGAATCTTGAAGCTTGATAGTTTGGCAGTTTAAGGTACAAAACTATTAAGCAACCGTATAAGAACAACTTTATTGGGCACTTTTCATTGGCAAAACTTGCTAGTGATGAGCTATTTAGAGTAGAGAATCAAGATACTAAAGTTTATTTAAAATAAGAAAGCAAAAATCTCTGACCACAATAATTTATACCGTTGAACTTGATGGTGGTATCGATAGTAGAGGGTTTTGACTCATTGAGATATGAGTGAGAAGGCATGACACTGTTTAAGAGAAAGTAGAAATTTTGATGTAATATTAGATCATAAATGCAGTGCAAGTTATTAGATTTTCATGCCATGGGCTTGCAGTTGAACACTAATGAACGAGCAAGCTGGACGGGAATGCCATAAAGTACAAAGAGCGTGTGATCAAGTAGATGAGCACAACAAGTGGTTGGGTAAACCAGCGGGCAAGTGCATTGGGCGCACTAGCAAACATAACAAATGCATGAATGAGCGAGGCTATCACATTTATTGTAATATTTTTTTGTAATAGTGAGTAAATAATTCTTTTATATAGCAACATTAGTTATTTATATAATAAAAAGTTAGCATATTATATAGTAAATTACGGAATTTACATACATACCACACAATTCTTACATATTTACATATATAACACCTAAAGTTCGATATTTACATATATAACACTTCAGTATCATACTCATATAAAAAAATATGCACGAAAATACATATTTTATTTTAAAAAATTAGTATTAATGTTATGTTTGATGTGATGTTAAATATTTGAATGTAAATATTAAAGTTAAGACTTAAGAGGTTAGATATAATACATAAGAAGTGTATGGTATGTATCCAAATACCTCTAATAAATTTGTCTTTTGTAATAATGTTAGTCTTTTATTTCATAAAACTGGACTTTTATTGTAACTGGTCTTAGATAATCCTTTTTTTGCTGGGCAATTAACAAGCATGGCTATTTTTGCTTTTTTGTTAAGAAGAAGGTTGTTTTTTTTACTTCAAGATATTACTTAACCTTTCAGTAATAGTTATTGATTGTTATCAAATCCACACATACTAGAAATTTGTGTTATTTACTTGGCCTTTCTTCTGTTGGGTTATTTGGTACAACAGATTTTGTCTTAGATGGTGATTTTTTGCCGGGTAATAAGCAAGCAATCCTATTTTTGCTTTTTTTTTTTTAAGCATGCCAATTTTTACGTGTTTATTTTCAAGCCTGTTGTTTTTACTTTGAGATATTACTTGATCTTTCAATAGCAGTTATTAATTGTTATCAAAAGCACATGCACTAGAAATTTGTCATTTACTTGGTTTTTCTTTTACAATTTCTAACCATCTTATCATCTAAATCCTTCCTCCATTATTTTAAAGTTTTACCTGTATTCTTTGATATTAGTATTCAAAATGTCATAATTTTTTAGGCATTGGGTTTTGTTTATGGCGCTCGAATTGTGCAAGCCCCTGAACCAATTCATGGACGTCTGAGGTACTATGATAGGTTGAACTACTTTTTACATTTTGATTTGAAATATATCCTAAGTCATGGGGTGAACATCTAAAACATTCTGTGTCTCCAGCGAAATTGAACATATAGGCTGCAATCTCTTCAATGGTATTCCATCAGGACGAAGATCAGGATTCAAGGTGAAATAAGAACTTCCTTACAGGAAAGTGCATGTTTGCAATTATATTGAAGTTTGAAATTCACCTTTACATTTTTGTGTAATAATGTTTTTAATAACATTGTATAGGAATCACATGCTACTCATCCGATTCTAAAAAATCAAATACTGGAAATTGTTTTACATTTCATGTAATCGGTCCATCCATAATTTGTTATTGGTTGGATTTTTTCATTTTGGTTTACAAGCCAAAGAGCATTGATGCTTTCACCCAATACATTTATTGTTTTTCCATTCTATTTACTGGGTTTTAGTTCATAGTTCTAAGACATGATAATTACGTAACAGGTTATGCGTTACCATTCACTTGTGGTAGCTGCTGAATCAGTTCCTGAGGAACTTGTCCCTACAGCATGGATTACTTCTGTGGGTACACATTCTTATTTTGAAACACAAGAATATGATATGAGTTGTGGTTCCTTTGTGAATCAAACACATAACTTCCAACCTTTTGGTGATTTATCCGGTGATTTAGAGGGTGCAGGATTGTCTGATATTGACATTTTAAATGACCCAGAGAGAAGCAAAATCCTTATGGGTCTTATGCACTGCAGCAAGCCACATTATGGTGTTCAGGTATGGCGCATTCCATTTGAAAATTGTTATATTATCTTTAGAATTCATCATTTTAACTTTTAATCTGGTGACCAGTTCCATCCTGAGAGCATTGCTACCTGTTATGGTAGGAAGATATTTGAGAATTTCAAGAGGATTACAGTTGACTATGGGTTGAGGTCCAGCCTACAAAAAAGAAAGGTCCAATGTAGTGGTAAACTGCAATTATTTCCTATAAAGTTCGAACAGCCTTTCTTAGAAATTCTCTTTTGCAAAATTCTCCTACTCCCTTTTTGTATATATATTTTTTAAGTTTAGGGAAATTTGAGAACTAAAACATTTTTACCTAGGGTAGGCTTCGTTACGACAATTAGACTACTTTTAGATAGCTTGTAACTATCATGTAGAGTAATTAGGATATAGTCTCTATACTTAAAGTTTGGTGATTTAAGCGCTTCAAGGTATTATGCGATAAAAGATATCATGAAGATTTGCGGATTAATTTAATAATCTAAAATTAGGCTTGTTATTTTCTATTGATCTAAATGTACATTGGACAGCAAAGATGTCACTGGTAGATGAGTTGAGCGTAATGAAAGTGAGAATGTTAGGATGGTGTTTCAAAACTAGGAATGATAAAGAGAATTGATTATACTAGAAGGATGGTGAGGGTGGCATATATTGAAGATAATATGGTGAAAATATGCTTCAAAGTGTTTGGCATATACACTATAAGATAGAAGGTGAATGAATAATATGGGAAAATAAATTTTTAATATTGATGCTGTTTGGTAAAAAATGGATAAACTGAATGTAACTTGAATGGAATTAATTGAAAAGAAATTCAAGAAAATAGATATAAAACCTCATACAACACTCAATAGAGAGATAAAAGCAAAATGAGGATTTAACAAGCTGACACATGTACTTGGGATAAGACTAATGACCTTAATGATGACTGTATGTAAACTCTACATTTTGGTTTAACGAGTATATAAAATCCTACTTTTTTTGTATTGCATTTGTAAATAAACTGGAATAAACTTTTCTTTAACTTACCATTGTTAATATTCTTGTTTTCTGTCACGCTTTAGTGCATAATTGTGAAAGTAGAACTTTTGATCTGATACAGGTGGCTGGAGCTTGCCAATCTCCTAATGGATTTCAAAGAAGAAATCTATTACATAACAGAGATCCGTCAAAAAATCATGTACGTTTGTGTGTGAGTCCAACTCTTACACCAAGAAGTGTTGATCCCAAGTATCTAAAATTGCAATGGAAGAAGATTGATTGCTTAGAAAGTCAGGTTGGAGGCTCAAAAAATATTTTCTGCAAACTATTTGGAGATGATAATGCGGAAAACACGTTTTGGTTGGATAGCTCCTCCACAGATCATGTAATGATTTTCAAAATTTAAATAATACCCTACATTTATTTTGTACATTTTTACTGTTTTTCTGCAATGCTGTTTCACAAGTCTAGATTCTCTTCCAGCCTTGTCCTTAGCTACAGTTCTCTCTTAAACATGCCTTCACAACCGTTTGCCTGAATCTTATTGGACACATTGTGCTTTATTTTTTTCAAATAATTTCGAGTTTTAGAATTTTGGGTTCAAGAAGTCCAAATCTCTTCTTTCCAAGCCTTATTAGGATTTTATTTTTTAATTTTATGTGAATGTCTTAACTTACTTTTTCTCCATTGTTTTCTGTTGCATTTGAATTTTCAGATATTTTGCATTTGACGGTTTTTTTAACACAAAACGGATTCAAGCATACTGATACTGTTCTAGGGCTCCTAGAAGACGTTTAGGAAGTAGATTTAGTGGGGTGGTGATTGTGGAATGATAAGTGGATGAGAATAGGGGCGACCGATGACGTTCAGAAGAGGATATTGGTCAAAATCTGCCATTGGAGAGCAGATTTGGGCTGTTTGGCGGCTGCCCTGGCTTAAAACAGTGAGATGGGCGGATGTTGAGGAAATTCATTACCTATTTCTTTACAAGTTATAGACACATCACTTGCAAAAAGAAAATAATACAACACTAAATTAGGTTGAGATCAATGATTATAATCTCCATGACACTCGAGACAAAATAAAAGTCCCCAAAATCAATATACAAAATATAAATAGTTCTTTAATGGCTAATAATCTATTTAGAAAGAAAGAAAGAAGAAAGATATCAAAAGGAAAGAAATATGCTGAAATAGAAGTAAATCAGGCGGCTCTATGGCCGCCCGTAGTCCCGCAGTCGTAGGATTGATCCGTGATCACGGGAATCTGTGACTTGCAGAATCTCGCCTGTAGAGCCCTGTATCATTCTCCCCAGGTAGGAAGGACTTCGCCTTCTTCACTGAAAACTTATGGAATTGATCTATCACCACTGTAACAAAATCATTATTCTGCTATTCCTGGGACAACTAATTGCAAAACTTATGCTAGCGTCCATTCCCTGCTACTCTATAACACATACATCATTCCAAAGACTATCATGATAGAATAAGTAGCATTTTTTTGGCACAATCAAAGCTAAAACAACCCACAAATAGGTATTCTCATGAACCAAGTCTCAAGTCATTCAATATGTAACATGCTTCTCCCACTTCTCGTATTCTATTGGGCGCATCCAATAAACAAGTCTATCTGGTAGAATTGACTATGAAGAGAAATCTACAACTACTGTGACCTCATCAGTGGCAGTCACTAAGGAGGTAAACTGTCAGTCATGATATCTGGCAACTCCTCAACAACGGCTTCTCGAACTCGATCATCTTTTAGAACAACTAATGTTAATCCAACTTGAGTCTCTCTCACGGGCTCAGCTTGAATCATCAGTATCTCTTCTTTGTCAACTGAAAGTTGAGACTCCTATTTGATAACATCATTATCTGATATATCACTGTCCTTTTTTTTCAGTTGCTTTGTTCAGTGAAAGATATTGCCTTCCTGTTTGGGCAAATAAATTCAATATGTCCAAAGTAGTGGCACTCGAGACACTTCTTTACGGGGACAAATTTGGGAGTGTTGCAGTTCTCCATTTTTTCTCCACTAACTATTTTTTTCTCGGGAAAGGTCGGCTAGGATGCTCCATTGGGTGTACTTTTATTGCCTGATCTTGGGATTGAACTCAACATTAATGATGATGTGGATCATATATTGTGATGTTGCTTCTCCACCTTCTAGGATAGGATCTGTACATCGAGTAGGGATCAATATTGTTGCAGCTGCACCACATTTCTAATAGAAGACCTCAATTCTCCAATATATCTCTCTATTGTATGCTCTTTGGGTTCCATCAACTCACATTTCAACATTAATTGATCAAATTTAATTTTGTACTCATCTACAGATGAATCTTTCTAGCGCATATGGTGGAGTTTAATGAACATATCATGTCGATAATGTCGGGGAAAGTATTTGCGCCGCCTCTCCCTCTTCATTTTAGGCGAGGCAGTGATTTTATTTTTCTTCTTATGCTGACGAATATGCTTTAACCCTAGAGACACACTTTTCTTTAGTTTGATTGCGTCTAGCGGTACCCTTTTGTTAGGTGGTTCCTTACAATCAATGACCTGTTGCACTGTCCGGAGCTACTCAATGAATTTTTCTGAGTTCGTGCGACCATCAAAATCTGGTAAGTTAATACTCCCTCTAATATCCTTTTTCTTTCATATTTCATGCCAAGTTATCGAGATTCACTTCCTTCACTTGATCTAGAAACTGCATGATGGAAGGGATTCACATTCTCCTCTCAATCTGGATAGTCACCATTGTGGCAATAGATCACCTCATTAGATTATCTCCTCTCAATGATGACAATCTCTTTAGCAATTGAAGGAGTTTTCGTTGTATATCCCCTATAGTAAGTTCTTGGACACCTTGCTGACATTTCTTCTTGGTAGCATGGCGATATTTTCTCCCGATCAAGTACTCAACGAATGTAGGATTGTAAATCAAAGTTGGTCAAAGTCTTAGAATTTAGGGGTAGGTGCCGCAGTGGGATTTTGCTAAAGGTAATAATGTTGGATTTTAAAAATTTAGGGTTGCGGCTTGAAATTGTGATATGTTATTTTGGTAGTGGTCCATTTTTTTTTTTTAATTTTGGATTTGGAATAAGAAGACAATCTTAAAAAAAATTAAGGCTTGTTGGGCTCTGATACCAGATGATACCATTTAAGGGTTTCTAGTAAGTGTTTAGGAAGCGGATTTAGTGGGGCAGTGATTGTGAGTGGTAAGAAGACGAGAATAGGGGACGATAAATTGAGTTTAGAAGGGGATATGGGTTTAATCTGCTGTTGGACAACAGATTTCGGCTGTTCGACGGCTGTCCCCGCTGAAAACAGTAAGACAGACGATGAAACGACGTGATATGGATGTTGAGGAGGTTCATCACCTATTCCCGCGCAAGTTATGGTCACACCACTTGCAAAAGGAAATTAGTACAACATTCTATTAGGTAGAAATAAGAGATTACAATTGTCATGACATTCAAAAAAAGCAAAAGTATCCAAAATTAGAAAATAATAACATATAAATAGTTCTTTAATAGTAAATAACCTATTTAAAAAGAAACAAATAAGAAAGAAATTAAAAAGTAAAAAAATATGCTGAAATAGAAGGAAATTAGGCAGCTCTGCAGCCCACCTATAGTCCCGCAGTCGCGGGATTGATCCGTGATTGGCGGAATCTACGACTTGTGAAATCATGGTTGTAGCGTGCCGCATCAGATGGTTTCAATCATCATCGCATCTTCTTTGGCTGGAGAATCTTTTTTCATTCAAAACTAATTGTAATCTTAGTTGCCTCTCTATCATACAAAATGGCATGCTTGATTCGGATATGATATCAAGGTATATTTGTTTACCTTATCATTATCTACCTAATAAATTTAGGTTTTCTGCCTATCTCATTTTAACACTACTGAAGGAGATCAAAATGCTAGACCCAACTAGTATGAGATTGGGAACTAATGCACTAAAAGCTACCCAAAATAAGGGTTCTTAGAGGACACATGATGCTGCCTTAGGATGATCCAAAACTTCTCTTAAATTTAGAAAGTGTGCATGTCATATATGTATTAGTGAACATCGTTGGCAGTGATAGGGATATCATAGCATCAACTAGGCACATCATTTAGGTAACTTATCATGTGTTGGTACATTTAGAGAATCCATTAGCTCATGTTTGTGCTGAAAGGGGCGGTTACATGATACAATGGTTCAAGTAATAATTAAATAGTTTTTTTTTTTTTTTTGAGGAGCAAATAAATATCATAGAAACTAGAAAGAGAACTTGTTTTCTCTGTCCTATGGGACTAAGGCTTTTTCTACTTGAATTATATTTCGTTTTGCCTTGGTTAATATAATCTAGCCCAAGGAAATTAAGATAGTCGCCTCGATCTCAGGAAGGGAACTTGAGTCTACTTTCTTTCTCTCTTCCTTTCCAACTCATTTTTTTCTCAGATTAGTTGTTTTCTCTAATCCCTTCCTTAAATCTATCATGCTGATCATTCCCCTCCAAGTTAAGATGTCAATATATTTTTTTGTGCTCTTATTGAGACCAATAATGAATATGAGAAAGAGGAACTTATAAGTGGGATAGGGCCAGAGATCTCTCACTCCAACTATATGAGTTTCCTCAGCTATATACCATTGATGAAACCACAGTTGTTCATGAATGCATACCCCTACAAGCATAAAAGTGATGACTGGCTAAAGCGTTGCACATGCCCAAATGTATGAAGGAAACACGACATTTTTAGTTACCCTTCTTCTAAATGTGAACTTTTAGTCGCCAATAATTGGGGTGTTCATGAGACAGCTTTATTGCCTCCTTCCCTCCATAATATGATGTATGAGTTGAGGATCATGTGGATACTTCATAACAAGCGGCAGAATCCTGCTTGTGCATGATTATAGTTTTTCCCTCAACATCATTCTTAATGAAGTACATTTTTTGAGAATCACTTCCTCAAAAGCTTAAAATCTTTCAATTGGTCTCCTACTGGGGCCTAACCAAACCATTGAAATGTCGTGTAGGCTTCGAGTCAATGTTGGCTCCACATTTAGTATCAAATGTAGGAAAATGTGTATCCATATGACAACTTTTAAAGGTTGTTGTTCTACATTGGTTTTCAATCATGTTCTTTGAGCGTCACGTCCCTTCAAGAGTTAGCATCTTCCAACCCATGTCTCAAGTTTTTTGAAATTAAGGAAGAGTTGTCTAACTCTGTTCTTTTTGAGGAAAGGTGAAATTTAGTTTCTCATGGCCTATTAAACGAAATTTAACCAAGAAATGCTTGAGGTTTCAAACCACGTCCCTTATAGTGGTGGATTTGATTTAGGATACTAGTACGGATAGTTTAAGTTTATGGTCACAAAGAACTTTCTTGAGTTCATGTCCAAGCATTTGGAAAAGGCAAATAAGCACAGTAAAGGAAAGGAATTCACTTTAGGCTCCAAAAATTCATCTTAAATTCAAGGTTTCTCCCTAACTGCAAACAAAATTAACAATTACCATGAAAAGCATTTCATTGGCACTACCAAAAGTAAAGCTTGTTTCACTCAAGGTCCTCAAACCTTTTTCTATCTTCAGTCACATTTGCTCATTTGAGTCACTTTAATTAATCTCTCTTCACAAAACTTGTAGCCATCTAAAGTTGAGATTACTTCAGGTAGCTTAAAATAGTCATGCCCCAGTGAGCAAAAGAGACCCAAAAAAATTGTCATTACCATGATGACCATAGACGGAAGATGGACTATCACCATCTCAAGTCATTGGAGTGCTTAGTAAGAGAAATTTGAAGAAATTCTTGGTTGGCATATGTTATGAAATTATGAAGGAACCACTTGCTACAATCAAAATGGAAGGACTAGACTACTAGAGACCTCCAAACAACCAAAAAATGAGGGGCGTTCTTGACTCGTGAAAATAGGCTCAAGTTATCCTACTGAAATCATAAATTTAAGTAAAGAATCACTTTGTTCTTCATTTCGAGGTGAATCAAATATTCTTTCTACTAAATTTTGGTTCTGCAGAAAATAGAAGAATTAGCGGAATGGAAGGGTTTGATAAGCTAATACCCAATTGATATGGTCTATTTATCATTAAAAAAATAATCAGGACAAGAAGTATCAACTACATACAAACGAAGTGTCTAAGTTGCCCAGAAAGGGGAACACATATGGCCTAAAATGTTACTATCCTCAGAACTTCTGGCAATTCCTAGTTCTTTACGTAATTTGATAAGTTCTAAGCCAGCCAAGAGGTTATGTACCATTTTATTGATTTTTAATGAAGAGAATAATGAATCTTTATACCATACCTGGTGAATGTAAAAATTTTTTCCTTTGCACGTGATGCTATGTGCCAACAATGTTCAAATTCAGCTTTTGAGTTATTCAAAATTTCTGCTTTCTTGTTGACAATCTCCTGTTTTGCTTTTGAGTTGGTGTGACTTCTCTTTTAGGGCCGGTCACGTTTTTCATTTATGGGTGGTAAAGGCGGTTCGTTGTGGAAGCAAATAACTTATCACATATCACAGCGAAGGTTTGTATTAAATCTGGTCATCTTACATGATTGAATACATAGAGAACTTTTTTATTATTCTAGGGCATCGATCAGTGTTTGTTTTCTATAATCTAGTGAAATGACAAGCAAATCTGGAGGGTATTTATCAATTGAAGATGTCCATGGTTCCGTGAAAATAAAGTTTCTTGAAGACGGTCTATTTGATTTTCTGGATAAGGTGAAGTTTAATATCTGAGATCTGCTTCATGTTTAGATCCAGAATATTCTTAATTCTTTTAAAAGGACAAGCTTCATGATTTTTCACTTATTTTCCTATCTTGAAATTCTCGGAGCATACATTTACCTTCTGCAACTAATACTCACCTCGGAAAAATGCTTTGATGCTCATTTTTCTTCTTCTTTTTTTCTGCAGGAACTCCAGAAATTTCAATACGACAAAAAGGACTTTGAAGGCTTGCCCTTTGACTTTTTTGGCGGTTTTATTGGTTACATTGGGTATTGTTAATTATCTATTGCATGCTATCTTTGATCACTAATTGTTTGTCCCTTGAAAAAATAATATTTTATTCCTTATTGCATTTTAATAGGTCAGATTTTGCTGCTTAGATGATTATATTGAATTCAGTAGGCGGTATGTAAAATTTAAAAAAAATATCCGAATTTACCACTTATGCATGGCTGTTTTTACGACCTTGTTTGATAATTTCTAGTATTAAGGTGGTTTTGCACGTTTCTCATATATCCTACTATGAATAATCTTTTCATCAGACACGTTGAAACCGTTGTATTTCAGTTTTATGTTTCTTTCCTCACTGGAACCAACTAATCTAACTTAAATTATGCAGGTACGATCTGAAAATTGAATGCGGGGCATTATATAATAGATTCAAGTCCACTGCTCCTGATGCCTGTTTCTTCTTTGCTGATAACATTGTAGCTGTTGACCATAGCAATGGGGATGTTTATATTCTGCAAATACATGATAAATTTCAATCACGTTCTAATTCTGCACCACAATATTGTAAAGAGAACTTATGGCTGAATGAAACAGAAAAGAAGCTTCTTAGCTTGAAGGGCTTGGCTTCTAGAAAGTTGCAATGGCAGAAAAAGCAAGCGGGATTATCCACCCAACGCAGAGGAACCTTTGTAGCTGATAAATCAAAGCATCAGTATATCAAAGATGTTGAGAAATGTTTGGGATTTATTAGAGACGGAGATAGCTATGAGTTATGCCTCACAACTCAGATGAGAATGAGGGTTGGCAACATAAATGCTCTGAATATTTATCTTGATTTGAGAGAAGCAAATCCTGCCCCATTTGCTGCTTGGCTTAATTTTTCCAGAGAAAAATTATGCATATGTTGTTCTTCACCTGAGAGGTTTCTGCGGCTGGATGAATCTGGAATTCTAGAAGCAAAGCCGATCAAGGGAACTATTGCTCGTGGAAGTACATCAGAGGAGGATGAATGTCGTAGGTTACAACTGAAGTACAGGTGAGCATTCTAATTGATAGTTTTTAATTACAAAAATGCACCGTTAGGTTCTTTGTGACATAGAATTATCTGAATCCCTCTCCCATCTCCCCACGGGCTGCAATATTTCAAAGTGAAATTTACATTCGTACTCTTTTTGTGTATTTGCATATCAAACACCCAAATTTTGGTACTTACACTTTTAACATTTTGATGTCATAAAACTATGCATGAAAAGGTGTGTTTCACTTTTAAACGGATAATGATTGTGGTATTTTTGATGTGATGTTAATGATTTTGGTGGAATGCTTGTAAATATGAGGATTTAGGTGTTAGATATGTAAATGCATAAGAATAGTGTGGCATGCATGTAAATGACCCTATTCAAATTACCTGGTAGATTTTTTTTGGTAGAAAGAACTGATGCTTAGAGATAGAAATTTCTGTAACAGCTAGTATTTATTGAAATCTTCTTGGCTGCTACAATAATGTGATCTCGTGATCATATCTTTCATCTTTAAAACTAGATTGTGTTGCCCTGCACATAAAGATACCTTAGCTGTATTATTATCTTGAGGAACTGTAGTTCTTAACTTGCTTTCATATTATAGGGGCATTTACATACATACTTCACAACTCTTATGTATTTACATATCTAATACTTAAAATTTAATTTATTACATTTGCACCACCCAAATTCTTTATTTCATATAAAAAATACCACTATTTTAACTTTAAAAAAAGAAACACACCTTTTCATACATGGATAAGGTGGCATATATGCAAAAATTGAAGTTAGGTGTTAGATATGTAAATACGTAGAAATTACGTGATTTGTATGTAAATCTTCCTATTATCATATCCCCCATGTGATAGAAAAACAGTGCTTAAACAGTGTAAATACGTAAAAACAGTGCTTAGACTGAATGGAAAATTTTATAAGATGGTGAGACTTGCAATGCTCTATGGTGCAGAATGTTGTCTTTTAAAAGAGAAGCATAACACAAAGTTAAGTGTTGCTGAGATGAGAATATTTAGGTGGATGAGTGGCTTGAGACTTAGAGACAAAATGAGAAATGAATATATGTGTGATAGGGTTGGTGTAGCACCAATGGCGAACAAGATTGGAGAGAGTCGTCTTAGGCCATCTGATGGTTTGGTTAGTAGAGTTGAAGTTTTAGATTCAATTTTTGTTAAGAAAAGCAGAAGTAGACCTAAAAAAACTTGGCATATTGTATAGATCTTAATCTATTAAAATTAAATGAAAATATGACACTCAATAAGGCGAAGTGGAGAAAAAGGATTCATGTAGCCGGCCCCACGTAGTGGGATAAAGGCTTCTTGTTGTTGTTATTGTGGTACCGTGCCCGACATGTTCCTGTTTTCAAAGCTTTTTCTCTGCCCTTTTCTTTTCTAATTCTCTAATCTTACAGTGCTACATTAATTTTTCATTCACAAACTTCTCTCTTTCATTTCTGCTTTTAGTGAAAAGGACCAGGCTGAAAATCTCATGATCGTCGATCTCTTGAGGAATGATCTCGGCCGGGTTTGCGAACCTGGCAGCGTCTGTGTGCCTCGGTTGATGCAAGTCGAGTCCTATGCAACCGTCCACACAATGGTTAGCACAGTTCAAGGGAAGAAAAGTTCAAACACCGGCCCTATTGGGTGCATCAAAGCTGCATTTCCTGGAGGTTCAATGACTGGAGCTCCAAAGTTAAGATCAATGGAAATTCTGGATTCGATAGAAAGTTCATCCAGAAGCATCTATTCAGGTTCAATAGGATTCATTTCATATAACCAAACATTTGATCTTAATATAGTAATCAGGACCATTGTTATACATGAAGGGGAAGCCTCTATTGGAGCTGGTGGGGCAATTGTAGCTTTGTCTAAACCAGAAGATGAGTATGCAGAAATGTTGTTGAAAGCCAGGGCCCCAACCAAAGTTGTGGAAGGGCACACAAGAGATTTGGATAATTGTGACAGTGCTGTGAAAGTTGCAGTTTGATAGGGCCTCTTGTTGCTGGATACTCTTCAAATTTTACAGTAATAATACCTTCAAAGAAATAGTTTTACAGAATAAATCAGGTGATTAGAGAAGTGATTTTGTATTTTGCTGTATTCAATTCATCTGCAAAAATTTGTTGACGATGAGCATAATTGGAGATGGTGTCAAAATAATGTTTCTGTGCTTTTATATTCAATTTGATTTATGTAATACGACAAGTTATGTACTTGATAAATTAGTTCTCCAGCTTTTGTGATATTTGAACATTATTCATCTCTTTTCTCTTCCATAGTGTTTTGTTTGCCAGTTTTTTTCTTTATTTTGTTTCTTCATCCATTTTTCAAATTCTCACCCAAATATAAAAATTCATCCTAAAATTCCAGCCCATATTTTTCAATTTTATCAAATTCTCATTAGTTGGACCATGACATGGTTTAGTATTTCACAAAAATCACTTGGGTATGTAAGAGGTCGCATTTCCTAACATCCCAATGAAAATGAATTATTTAAATTTATCATAAAAAGAATTATCCAAATATAAGATCAGTTTTAATGTGTTGATATATTCATCAAATTAGAAGACATCTTCTGATAAAAGCATCTTATAAAAGGAAAAAAAAAACTAATTTATATTAAGGAAAGCTTATATATAATTAATTTAAAATAAATAAAAAAATCAGGTCAACGCAGAGCGAAAAATGCTTAAATTTTCATATTTTTATGCATATCATTCAAAATTTTAACATTACATTAAAAATAGTATCATCATCACTTTTGAATTCATTTGTCCGTGAATCACACCCCATGACTAGAGCATAAAAATGAAAAAAAATAGAGAAAGAATGAGCAACAAAACATTTTATTTACTAGTCATTTCTCATAATATGAGAGAGAAATGATACAATATGTCATATTACATTTTTGTCCTTTATGGGGTCATTAAGGATATTTTAGGTATTTTATATAGTTGTACTTGTTATACTTTGGCTCGGTTGGCTATGTCGAGTTTGTTGGTTTGGCTTAAGGTTTACTGGCTAATCGATCGGCTGAACTCTGCTTGTTGACTTATCTAATAACTTCCAACTCTAGATCCCTGATGACAGATTCTTGTTGATCGAACAATGCTAAGCTATCGGGCATAGAGTGAATCACTGTAAATCGACAATTAGTTCACTTTTCAACAACGAGAATCTAAGAGAAGATTGTGAAGCTCTATTGCATTTCCAATTCTTGGTCCATATTGAGGTATACCTCAAAGGCATCCGTGAGACAATTAATGATGATGATAAATCAAATTCCTTACTCATGTTTGATTTGTTTGACCGAGCTCGATCAACCTAAACCAAATCATTCTTTTTATCCTTCTCCTAGCTCTATTAGCATTTGCTCTTGGCTCGGATGACTGCATCTGGTTGGATAAGTGGAGCCTCTTGATTTCCTTTCAGTGGACCCTTCTTTTGTATTATTTCTTCCTTAATATTGGATCTCCTTACAAACCATGTAGGCATATTCTTGAATGAATAAGGTTATGATATCAAAATTTTATAAATATAAATATTAAATTCGTAAATAAATAAGAGGTATCATTTATCTTCATATATTTTACTTCTACGGTCAGCTTCTCCAACCTTCCACTCTCTTTCGTCGACGGCTCCAACCATAAAACCCTTTACTCTCTCTCTACTCTCCGTTCTCTCCATCTCCCTCTCAATATGGCTCAACCTTTATCCCAAGCCCTACTTCGCAATACCCGATCAGTGCACTGTGACCGCTCGGCCTTCGGCCACCTCCTCCGCAGCATCGCTTACTCACCTTCGTCTCGCCGCGTCGGTATCCGCCGCCACTCGGACCAGCCGAAGGCCGGCCAACTGATAGAGATCGATCTAAGCCAGGGAACAGATGCCTCCAACGTAGATGTAGAGATACCAACCACGCGTAGGCTGGAAGAGGCCATCGAGGTATTCTTCGTCCATAAATCTGCTCCCATATGGCTACCCTTCGCTCCGGGCTCTTCTTACTGGATACCGCCGAGATCTCGAAGTCAAGGCTTTGTTCCGGGGATTTTTGGTAGATTGGAGGAGTCGCTGACAAAGGAGGAGGTGCTTTCTCACAGCTCCCGTCGGGGGTGGCCGTCGTTATCGTACTTCGTGGATGGTAAGATACAGGAGACTTTCGCTGATTGTTTGATTGGTTTTAGGTTTATGATGTAGCGTGGAAGATATCGAATGGAGGTTAGTTCATGCGGTGATAATCAGTTTTGACCCGTTGTCGAGTTGTCATTTGGTTGCTTGTGGAAGGGTTTTCAGATTCTTCATTCCACTTTGTTAATTTATTGATTAATGTAGAATTAAGTAGTGTTTAGAAATTATTTTTATTTGATTTTTTGTTGATTTGAAGAAAATATATGATCTAGTACGATGAAGATTGATTTGGTGTCCATCAAAGGTAAAAGTGTGAAAAATATATTATGTTGTTAAGGATTTTAATGATATAACACTGATTAGAATTGAAAGTTGTAGTGAAGTGACAAAGTGTTTACAATTTTAATTGAAATATATCATAACATATTTCTAGTTGGATTGATATTTGTTGAGTTGATTGGAAAGTTATGACAATGGAGAATATTTATAGAAGATAATGCACTTGAGATTATTTGAACTAGGATTGAATCTATTATGCAGAATTTAAGTGGTTGTATTATTAATAATTATCTGTTAGTATTATTCGAAGAAAATAAAATGATGACTAAGTGCTATTGTTTAAAATATCTTGGATCTATAATATTGCATTGTGGAGATATATCTTTTAGAGTTTAGATTATGTGGTTATAATTAAAAAACTATATTTCAGCAGCATTATACAATAATGGGATATTAGAGAGACTTGAAAGATAAATTTACCAAATTACAATTAGGCCGGCTATGTTGCATGGATTATGTTGTCATAATGTAAGAAGATCATTGATGCTACTATTTAAAAAGTGCACTCTAGAGTGTAATGAAATTCACTTCAAAGTGAACAAGGTATCAGAATGCTTTAAAGAATAAACATTAAAGTATTCATATTAAACATAAACTTTTTGATGTAAATCGTACGCTTCATGATTTTCTTTGACTTATGTAAATCTAATTTTTTATTTTTTTGTAAATTCTTACTGTCTATATCATCTTTTATACTATTCGAAAGGAATATATTGGGTATAAAATAGTTAAAGGGAAAATAAAATATTTTTTTTGTTTATCCTAAGATCCCCATTTTGAAGTTTCAAGACACAAATGCTTCATTTCATTTCAACATCATCATTTATTTTGACATATTTTGTCTATCATCTCACCTTATGTAAAGTTTATTTCTCATCAGCCTTATGACCTTTCACCTACTTAGTTATGTTTTTTTTAATAAATCTATTATTTTCCCTATTCTTCTATGTGCAACACCTATTTGTTATTGTTCTCTTATATTTGAATGGTGAACCAGACCTATAATTTGATTGTTTAAATTTGACTTGCCATTATGTGTTCTATGTTTATAACTAAAGGTCATTTTAAGCTTGCTTTATAATAATTATATAGATAAACCAAACAATCTGCTATAATAATATTATTTCAAGACAACTAGATATTACATATCTAACTTCATGTTAATGTGATTATGTTTTGATGTGTTACATTAATGTGACTAATTGAAAATAGTAAATTTTTTGTTCTGTTAATTATAAAAATGTCGTGTTTTAGTATTTCTTCTATTTATATCATTATAATACATTTCTTATTTTAAATATATAAAATTGAAATGTTGTAGCTTATGTTTTATGCTGCAATAGGGTTAAATGCTTTACTTCACACTTTACTTTTTAAAGCATTGAATGATTCCGAAGTTAAAAATGCCAAAAAATGAGAATATTGGATGTGTGGTAAAAATAGGGAAGATGAACTAATAAATTATTATGTTAAACCGATTGTTGGTATGAGATAAGGTAGTTGAAAATAGGCTTAGATTGTTTGAATATGTATCACCAATGATAGTGTTCATTAAATGAGTAGATAAAATATGGTTGGAGGATTAGGAAGGAAAATCGGCAGCGCTAAGTGGCATGAATTAAAGTTGTGATAAGACATTTGATGTTGTCGATGATGAAATCTTGATTGATTTCGAAATTTTTTAGTGCTTTAAATTTGGTTGGTTTTAGACAAATTGAAGTGTCAAGTAATTTTCTTCAAAATAATGTACCACAGCACAAGGGTCTTTTTATTTTTTTGTTAAATGGGTGTAAAGCAGATAAAAAGCAACATAAATTCACTTTCTTGTTTTTGATTTGTTATAAAATTGCTACATTTACTTTTCATTAACATTTTTCTAGTTTTTGTCTGCCAAAACTATTGCTAATAAATACATTCAATTCTCATTTATTTTTTTCAGTAGTTTTGTTCTCCATGCAATTCATGTCTGGCAAACCATCTCATCCGTGCTTTGCAGCTAATTTATAAAGTGTATGAGCATCACGGTGAATAAAAATATAAACTTTACTTTGAAACAAAATCAGATATTTTATTTAATATCTTTATTTTTTTTTTGTTTATGTGAAGTTTCACACAGTTGACTCCTATCTTAAATTTCACTCGCACACTTGTCTGAATGGTATACCGATGATATTGTTTGTTTTTTTGGCAACTTACTAAATAGAACCTATCTTTAATTTTGTTGCCAACTTTTCATCAGCGATATGGGTACATTGTGAACAAACCAAGGTTTCAAAAGGCGAAATCAAGAATTGAGGCATTTATTTTATCAAGGTAAGATATAAATCTTAAACTAAAAAAAATATAGTTAAAGACGATTCATAAACACAGCATACGCTAGCAACGAATAGTTCAAAAGAAAATTAAAAGCCAAAATCATAAAAGAAAACAAAAGAAAACTAATGATAATGAAAGGGAAAAAATGATGAAAATATAATAAACATAATTAAAAAAAATGAAAAAAAAACCTATTGAAAAGAAAACTAAAAGTTAAAATAAGAAACATGGAAAAAATATGTTAAAAAGAAAAAAGAAGTAGATAATAGAAAATTAAAAAATATATAAATTTGGTTTAAAAATTAAAAAAAAAATAATTAAAAACTAAAAAAACTTAAAAGCCGCAATCTCAAAACCAGTCTAAACTTTAATCGCTTTTATATTTAACTTTAAAGTGTATATTTTTAAGTAAATGTTAATTTGATATGTTTAACTTATGCATGTTTGAGGCATAGAGTCTCTCAGGGCATACGGCTCAAACCAAAAAAAAAAAAAAAAAAACCCAAGCCTTACTGATGCCAGAAAATTGTAAGGCGGGCACCTCACATGCCTTTTAAACATGGGAACAAACTTTTTTCCTTTTTATCTTCAATTTGAAATTTTAAGTTCTTAGCTGTTTTGTATATTTGGTTTGATTCTCATAATGATTTTTTGTTTTCTTTATATTTTGATTGATCTGTCATTCCCACTTAAGTGTTTGAACTTATTTATGCAATGAGTAAATTTCAAAATTTTCAGCATAGTTACCCAATTACCTTTTAGTTGAGGCGATAGTACTCTCCATCAATAATTCAAATGCCTTACCGATACAAATTTACACACATGTTTAACTAGATTGAAACTGAAGTACATTTAGATTGAGCTGTCGTTACCACTTAAGTGGCTTCTTTTCTTTTGATAAGTAGTTCTTCGTGTAGGAATTGAATTTGATAAGTAGTTCTTCGTGTAGGAATTGAATTTGATAAGTAGTTCTTCGTGTAGGAATTGAAACTCGGAAATTCCCACCTGGAAGTTTCACCCTTCTACAATTTCATGAGCACATGAAGTGTGGAATAGCTTGTCTAACTATGAGATAGTGTTTTTATCCAAAATATAATTAGCTTTACATCTTGTTTTTCGAAAGGTTTAAAGCATGTTTAACCTGCTGCTGATTTTTGGGAAGATGGATGTGCTGGAAAGAACTGTTTGTAGTCTTAATGTTTTACTTCTCACCCTTTACTTCTCAGAGATTACAATGTTTTATTTATCATGTTTTCTTTCCAATCTTGCCGCGGTGTTTTTAGCTGATTTTCATTTAACAACCTTCTTTATAACAGGAAAATAAATACATCATGGAAAAGTTATGGATATAATACTCTTCTAGATTTCCGATCGACTGAAACCCTAGAAGTACGCTCTCAAGCATAACATGTGGGGCCTGAAAATTCACGACCGCTGTCCCAAGAAAACTCTTTGCATTTATTTTTAATTTTATTTGAAGAGAATTTCAGAGGGTCGAATTTTCAGAAGACTGATTTGATTGTAGATAAGACATTATCCAGAGATTTCACCCTCATTTTGCGAGGATTTTTTGATTTGAGGTTCGAGGTTTCCCATAAGCACAAGTCTCTATGATTAATTACTCATTCCGATAACAGGAGAGTAATTTCGATTAAGGCTAGTCATTAAAAATAAAAAAAATTGAACGTATAATAGCAGCTGACATATGATTTAAATTGCAAAATTTATCACTTGAAGCTTGAAGCCTATAGTAGGGGAATGAAGACGAAACCCGATCAAGATCACATGGTTCCATCATCTCTGGTCGTTGTGGTCCCTGATTTACTTAGTAAGAGAAGATAGTCGACACAACCTGATAGAAGAATTCTTGTCAGCAGTCATGAGTTACGTCGTCCAAGATATCTTTGTAGATCTGAAGTGAATATTTGTCTAAACGGACAAATTTTAGTTGACCTTAGCTAACAAAAGACTTTCTATCAATCAATTGCATCCTTATGATTCACAATTCAAAGGGTAGAAAAACATTGGGAAGCCGTAACGGTAATATAATGGTGCCCTTTAGTGATAACCACTTGGTCAGAGGGCTCTAGTCGTAACCGCTATTTTGTGGTTTCATTTGGCAGCACAACCACATAGATAGAGGGCTCGGGTCATGTCCTTACTGGCGTGCAGTTGTTTTGATTGTGAACATATTGATACATTTAATATGATGTTCGCTCTTTGTGAATTGAAGTCAATCATAAGTTTTCACCCTTGACAAACTATTGCAGAAGATGGATGTAATTTGCTTTTAGCTTTTAGTGATTTCTTTTAACTTGAGTATTTTAGTTGACTACTTAAAAATTTTGATTTAAAAGATTGACCCCCTACGGTTGAAATCTTATATCAACACGACGATCATCGGTGATTTAAACATTTTAGTGTTTTTATATTTGAAGGGTGACATTTACTTTTGTTAGTTTAAGCTTTTCAAAGTAGAAGTCCTTTCGATTCCTATCCTTAGGATCAGACTAGGTGATTTGGATTTGTAAATTTTTATATTTAGTATTTGAACATTTATTAGTGCTTATTAGACTTCTCAATTGTAGTCTTTACAGGGAGGATGCTTGGATTAGTCAAGTGGGACTTACAACTATGTCCCATAGATGAGGCGGCCCGATTAGCCCGCGGAACATTCCCGAACCCTATATTTGAGCATCTAATACGTTGGTTGAAGCACATAATGGCATTTGACTTTATATGTTAGCATACTTTCAAAGATTTTGCATCATATGAGTGACTTGGATGCTAATTTAAAATATGTGTTTGAGAGACAATTCATTTCATAAAGAAACATGCGCAGCAATTTGAAATCATGCATAGTTGATTTATTTGGAGTAATCAAATTTTGACTCATGCGAGTTCTAAAATACTTTCATGGATCTCCAAATATTGCATTCCATATTTGCTTTAGAAAGTATTCCTGAAATTTATATACCTTGCAAGTACTCAAAAATTTGAAATATTTCCAAAGTTGTTTTTGCATTTACATAAATTCATTTGAAGTTTTAAAATGATCGCCTTTTGTTTGCTAGCACAAATTGCAAATTTGTTGGCGATTTTTAATTTCAAAATTTAAGAATACTTCATATTTGAATCATGCTTGGCCCCTAGATGCCCAAGTCTGAATAACTCGAATTCAAAATATTTTTAACTTTTATGAGCTTAAATTTCAAGTCGGACTTTTAATATTTTTAAGCCATGAAATTGTATGTTTTAAAAGCCATAATTTAAAAATTCTTTAAAACCTAAAGAGCCTAAATATTTAAAAAGCCCAGGTCCTCGACATTTAAACCGTAAAAATGTGGCGAGGTTTTACGAGTGAAGAGGATGTGATGAAGACAAGAGAAGGGCCTTGTGCGGTTTTGCGAGAGAATAGAGGAACTGGGTCACTTGTGCATAGGGAAAAAGAACGACGAAGAAATATGGTAAGAGCCTTACGATTTTGTTGTGCAGGTTTCGAACCGGGGAGGACAAAGACCTGTGCGAACTTCTGTGCGGTTTCAATTGGAGATTGAAAAGGGAACAGGACATTGCTAAAGAAGGAGGAATTTTGAGAGGCGAATGAGAAGGGAGCAATCGAATGAAGCAGTGCGAATGCATGTGAATGAGGGAGGGGTTTTTGGTCTGTTCGTCTGTTTGTAACTGAAAGCAAATGAGGGAACAGTTAGCATATTTGACCGGGCTCCAAGAGGCGAAATTATATAAAGATTTAAGTTAATTAATTGATTTTAATATATATATATATATATATATATATATATATATATATATATATATATATATATATATATATATATATATATATAT
>NEWO01000005.1:3415641-3501759 GCA_003013225.1 Phalaenopsis aphrodite
TAGTTTGTTTCTGAGTAGGGTGTCCGAAAATATAAATGTTATGTTTTCTAAATCTGTAGAGGAAATTATGTAAATATAACTTTTTTTTTTCATTCAAATGAACTCGCAGATCAGATCATTGTTACATACTTGATGGCCCTTTAATAATGTTTATTATTCATATTCAGTGGCTCGATAAGTTCATGTTCTACTGGAAAGTTTACTGAATGAAGCTGAATAGAGCTCCATTTTATTTATGTGTGGTTGTTCAGTTCGCCATTTCTTACATCATTTGAACGAAGGAGGGATGGAGGGAAAAAACTTGCATACTTTTCTAGAGCTTGCTTTGCGTTTCATATATGTAAAAATTGAAGCTTAGGTGTTAGATATGTAAATACACAAGATTTTTAGTGGTATGGTATGTAAATCTTACTATAATAAATTGTTTGAGATAAGGTTATAATACGCATACATTCAACTTAGAAAATTTTAATTATTTTTCATCATATAGGTGTGATGCCTATACATCATTCAACGAAGATATTGACCAAAACTGCAGGCGGACCTGAAGCTCTATCCGATGAAGACTAATGGCCAAGCAAGAACATCTTTAGAATAAGAGACAGAATCTCAGTGAGGTGTGGGGCCCTTTTTCTGATTTTTTTTTTTTTATAAATATATTTCTCAGTTAAATCTTGTACTTAGTTACATGTACAGTATCTGTTGTTACAGTATTGTTCAATCTGCAATTCTATTATTGAAAACATGCTTCTTTCATGGAAAATGCTTTAACTGCTGCTCCATGTAACAGCTTGAGATCAGGCTTTTATATCTGGGTTGGCTTGAAAACATTTTATTAGTCAGTTTATTAGCTGGTAAGCTGCCTCTTTTCACTAAGGGGCTGTTTAGTGACGGATTTAATTATTTCCCTGCATAAACTTTCATATTTGCATACAGAAAACTCAAATTATTCAAATTATTGATATCATATGAAAAATATCATTATCACCAACCTTTTAAAAAATAAAATATATATTTTCACAGTAAATTGTGGTATGACATTTTTGCGGAATGTATCTAAAATTCTCTCTCTCTCTCTCTCTCTCTCTCTCTCTCTATATATATATATATATATATATATATATAATTTAAAAGGAATGGCTATAAGTTATCATACTACAACCACCCTTAATGGGTATAATAATTCAAATACCATCACTTTAAGGTCAATTGTGGCAGAGTGGATTCAAATTTCTGACATGATATTCCGTGAATGTCAAACAACAAACCGAGATACACGGAGCACGTACACTCATACAAATATATATATATATCTAAACTTTTATCATTATGTAAGCATTTATAATAAGTTAACAGTGAAATCAAGACCAATTTAACCAAAATAAAAAATAAAAAAAACAAATTGTTCTCCTGCAAAAGTAAAAAAAAAAACAAAAGATGGAGCTCAATTGCTCAACTGCACTCAAGCAACTTAACACGCAATAGTAATTTTTTTTTAGTTGTGAGCTGAGCAGCAGTTTAATGCCGATCAAGAAAACAATATTCATGCTACACGACACTCAGATCATAACTACAAACTGAAACTGTAAATTGCAATTTTAATAACCTCCGTAAGACCCCTTTTTTAAATGTAAAGTTAAAAAAAAAAAAAAAAATTTACATCTGGTAGAGTGCGATAATCTAAAATAATTATTCTTCCCCAAAGAATAAAAAGCATCATTGCTATAAAAAAATTCAAAAATATCAAAAAAAAAAAAAAAAAAAAGGAAAAGAAAAGAAAAAATGTGTTCACAGGATTCCTCTATTTTTTCTTCAACCGTAGCTACTCTTCACATTTCAATCTTCACAATCTGTAGATTTCCAGCAACTTGCTGACTAGCTCCTGAAATCTTTTGCAACCATGTAATTAGATCCGCAGTAAATCACCAAAAGTTAAGGTCTGAAATGAAAAAACCTCCTGACAGTAATTCTCTATAATTTATAATAATAAAGCATGAATTATAGATAATCTTTAAGGTTCTTATAAATGATTTGATGGATCATGATTAAATATAATCTCTAGCATAAGAAAAACCTTGTAAATAAATGTACCACATCAGCCAGCCAGTTTTCCTTTGAAAAAAATTCTTTTTTTTAAATTCAAAATGTTTCAAAAATATAAATCCCATTGTTTATTGAACAAATCAGCATTTTAAACATTATGTCACCATTGAAAATGAAAGTAACATTAGTAGATATGGAAGTGAATTAATTTAGGAAGGCAATCACTGGTTCACTGCACTTGACAATGCAAGCCTGGCAATCACTGGTATTATTTTTTATTATTATTGTTTGGCGCATTTACATACATAATCTAAACTTTACTTTCTACATTTACACCAACGAAAGTTTTCATAACACATAAAAAATACCACCATTTCAACTTTTATAAAAAGTAAAAGCATGAGTAAGGCAGCATGCATGTAAAAATTGAGTGTCGGATATGTAAATACATCGGAATTGAACGGGTTGTGCGTAAATCTTCCTTACTTTTTTTTTTTTTGAAGTGACCGTGCACAAAAGATGAGACAAAAGCAAGTTGGTTATGCTAGTGATCCAAAGTTTTCAGCTTTTCCACCATAAACCAACTAGCTCATTGAAGCAATGGGACTAAATTGGACAAATATGAAAATTGGGCAGAAAACTTGCATTCCTATCAGTTCAATCAAAGCATATTATGATTGAAAAATTAACACAACTTAATTATCAAACCTAAACAGATTCATCTGAAAGGGATCCATATGAACAGACATATGAAAAAAAGAAAAAAAAAAGGAATTTACTCATCTCACACCCAAACTTTAATTTTTACATGATACGCACCCTAAACTATGTATGAAAAGGTGGATTACACTATTTCCACTTTTACATATATAGGAAAAGGTGCTTACCATGTAAAAATCAAAGTTTGAGTGCGGGTTAAGTAAATGCATAAGAACTGGGTGCTATGTATGTAAATTCCCCCAAAAAAAATTGCTAAACTTACCAGGGAGGAAGGAAAAACTTCATTTCAATAGAGTCCCATAATTCTCAACTCCATAAGATCACCAGGATCAAGCTCTGGCGGATCCTTATCTTCATCTCGGTTTTGTACCACATATTCCTGTCCATTGACAAGAATATCAGGAAGCGTTATTTTCAGATGTTTTTTAATTAAGGTGGCTACATTAATACAAAAACAGGCACAGCTCATAGATAAAAAAGAAAAGAGCACTGTAGTTCCTGAGAAATGATTTTCCCATAAAATAAGACTAGTTATATTATTTGGACTGCTTTGAAGTTCTTAACGTGCTAAAAACTAAATGATTCATTCATGGTCCAGAAGAAGCATCTTATTTACGTTAGGATGAGCTCGAAGTCATTGTTTTCACTTTGAAAAGATTGACAAATAACCAAAAGCTTGCACTTACGAGATTCTTTCCTCTGACGAGCAATACTATATTTTTTCTGCTAATTAATAAATGCCAAAATTAGTGGAGGAATTAGGCTTTGAAAAAAAGCTGTGATGAAACCAAAAGTTTTCTAAAATAAACCTAAATTAGAAGTTAAAGAGCTAACATGAAGAGACTAAAAATGAGAAAAGCATCATGGTCCCAGAGTTTATAGGTGTCAATCTAGTCCCCAAGTTTTTTTAGTATGGGTTGAATGAATCCCCAATGTGGACTATTTCAGCTCTCGTTAAAACATTGCGGGGACTAATTTAGAATTTTTATATACCTGAGACTAAAATGAACCATTATAATTACTATTTTTGACACTTTACTCAACAAAAAATACAAATAACTGAGAACAACCTATAAAGAAAAATTTCAGAAAAAAATATTTTCATCTAACTATTATATCAAGCTTCTCAGATATTGCCCGTCATTTCTTCAATACATCAAAATCATCAATTATTGCTTTTACATTAAAACTCAATTGATAATTAATCTTCAATATGATTGATATTAAATTATAATTATAAATTTAAGTTGAGTGACAATTATCAACATAGTATATAATATTAAGTAATCTACTCTAAATCTTAGGGTAGCTAGTCAATCACCCCTTGGTTGCACCACTGAAAAAAATTATGACATCATGTAGTGGGACCTCAACTCCATGCCATTTCTTAAAACATAATATATAATATTAAGTAATTTACTCTACATCTGAGACTAATAGACCTTGATCCATCTGACAATCCGCCAGGTCAAAAAATGTAAAAAGGTGGAGAAAATTGTATCCTCTTATTTTTCAAAGATCAAATTACAACTCTCTTCCTTAGCTAGGGCATCATTAATTACAACAATTGCAACTTTTCAAAGAAAAATAACAAAAAAAAGAAAGAAATATGACATAATAAGAATGGAACAAAATAAAATAAAAATAAAACAGGGAACTCACAATTCTACACTCCCCTTCATGCAGAGTCATAGATATTGTAAAAACCCAACATGAAATTCAAATAAGTATAGCTGCCTGGAGGTAGAGAATTAGTGAAGACATCAACGACTCGAAGATAAGTTAGAATGTAGATTAAATAAATAAAACCTCCATTGACCATTTTAGAGGTAAGATATCTATCAATCTCAATTAGGATTCTATGCAATACTAATTGCAACTTGGCTATCACAAAACATCTTTATGGAATTGACAGTGGAGTACCCAGCTCAAAACCTTTGAACCCACATTCCTTTACAAATTCCCAAAAGCTAATGTCTGATACTTAGATTTTGCACTATTTCTAGAGACCACTACTTGCATCTCGCTTCTCCAAGTAACAAGGTTTCCCCAAACATACGAATAATACCCAAAAACGGATATTCAGTCCGTGGGTTTTCCTGGCCAACTAGCATCAGTATAAACCTCTACCTCCTTGATGTCTGATTTCTTAAACAATAACTCTCTGTCAAGGTGTTCTTAAGAAGCCTCAATATTATGTAAAACATCTCCAAATATTCTTTATTAGGACAATTCATATGTTAACTCACAATATCGATAGAGTAACTAATATCAAGTCTAGTTATAGATAAATAAGCATGCCTATCAATCTCTGGTATCTACCCTTTTCCATTCATGTCTTTTTCCCCCTGAATGTAACTTTTTGTTGAGATCCATAGGAGTCTCAGCATGTTTGTAACCCAACATTCTTATCACTTAGTAGGTCGATGATATACTTTCTTTTGGATATCACATTAACCATTTTTGTACTGGTCGCTACCATGCCCAGTAAGTATCCCATCACTTCTAGATACTTAATCTCAAACTCAGTGGCAAGAACCCCTTAATCTTTCAAATCTCTTTTTCATTATCACCTATCGAGATCATGTCATCTAAATAGACAATGAGAATAACATTCTTACCCCCTGTGTGCTTTTTGAAAAATGTATAATCCATCTGGTATTGAATGTAACCATTAGATTTCATAGTCTTCGCAAACTTGTCAAATCAAGCCCTTGGAGATTGTTTGATGTCATAAAGAGAATTTCTTAGTTTACAAACCCGATGTTTGTTTGAGTCATTTTCCAGTCCTAGTGGGATTTTCATATACAATTCTTCCTCAATTTTTTCATTCAAAATTACATTCTTGATATCAAGTTGAAGTAGTTCCCAGTCTTTGTTCGCTATCAAGAAAAAAAATTTTCTTACAGTGTTTAATTTAGTCACTGGAACAAAGGCCTCTTGAAAGTCTATCCCATAAAACTGAGTGAAACCTTTGGCCACCAACCTAACCTTGAACCTTTTGATGCTCTCCTTTGCTTTGTACTTGACATTGAACACCCTTCTACATCTAATGAGTCTTTTAACTGAAGGAAGCTTAGTAAAGGTCATGTGTCATTTAGGTCAAGAGTTTAGATCTCCTCTTCAACTTTTTTTCATTATGGATTTTGAAGCGCTTCATAAACCGACTTGAGTATCTGCACACTATCAAAGTATAGATACAAATGCTTAGTTGATAACTTCTCATATGCAACATACTACTGGATAAGATAATTTGTGCAACTTTTCATGTTTCTCCACCAGATTCCACCTCCCTTCGAACTTCAGTAATGGGTGAATTCAAGTTTGGTTGTAAACAATCATGTGGTTGCATATTGTCTTTATCCTGCTCAGTGGATTTTTTTCTCCTAGTACACACAAGAAGTTTCTCATTGTCAATCTCAAGTTGGATGTTCAACTAGTGGAACTTGGGAGACAGGATAGTTAGAAAGAACTAAAAAAGGCGGTGATGACTCTAAATCAACGTGAGTATCCTAAGTAGTATAGGAAGTGGAATAAATTGTGATGAATAGATTTGTGTGGGTATACAGAGTAGTGTCCCAAGTTTGATATTCACTCAGACTTTCCCCCTGAATATCATATTTGGGCAGTAGGATTGGTTTTAAAAGAAATTAACATAAATAAAGTTATAATATTTTTTGAAGGATGAGAAGATTGACATGAAGGTATTTTCTATCATAATATCAAGGGCTTTGAATTCAAGAACTTTGCTTGACATTCTATTAATGAAATATGTGGCGGTCAACACGGCATCACCCCAAAACCTTTTGGGATATTTTGAGAAAGAGTTATGGACCTAGATACTTCCAGGAGATGTATATTCTTACTATCATCTATCTTATTTTGTCATGAAGTTTTAACACAAAAACTCACATGTATGATATTATTCTTCGCAAGGTAGAGTCCAATGAAAAAATTGAAGTATTCATTTGCATTATCAATTTTAAAGATCTGAATTTGCATCAGAACCGAGTGAAAATCATATTATGGAAGGACTGGAAGATATGTGTCGTTTCAGAATTTTTTTTTATGAGGAATATCCAACTAAACCCTAAACCCTAAACCCTAAACCCTAAATAAATAAGACAAACCATCTGACTCTATTAATTGTTTTCAGTTTCAATGATCTCCAAATATCACTATAGATGAAAAGGAAAAGTTGTGAGAATTCATATTGAGATAGAGAGTAAACATGACGAGTATGTTTAATCAATTGATAGGTAAAACTCTTAACCATTTATTAATAACAAGATGATAATACAACTTTGCAACATAATGAAAATTGGGATGACCTAGACGACAATATCATAATAAAACTTAACTTTCAATATACTCAGACACAATAGACTTAGAAACATGAAAAGATGACGGTGAAGACACTTATGTGTTAAGAGAATAGCTTTTTCTTGAGCTTGTATAAAACTTGATTCAATTCAAAACTGTCAATCACTTCCAGGAATTCACCACATGAAATTTAAAAGAGTTCGAATAACATTCAACAACACAATTCAAGTCATGAGTAACCTTATCAATTTAAAGTTGTAATCTAATTGGAGAACATATAGTAAATAAGAGAGCTGAATATCTTTTGAGACTTTCACTTTTCATTTTCCAATAATCCTAGAGTGAGATCCAAGAGCAAGTCTACCAAATTTTGAGTTAGTGAGAGCATGAATATCTCCATTTATGTGATTAGAAGCATTTGAATCTATTATCCAAGTTTGAAATCTTTCATTGTTAGTGAGATAGAAGGAGGTCATGATACTTTGGTGTATAATCAAATGAGTTAGCCGCTCAATTATGCTCAAAAGAAGTTTCTTGAGCACCTCTAGAGTAGAGCTAGACATTTTCATTCCGTACTTTGCATTGATCCTATGCATGTTTAGGGTTGAAAAAACTTCGTGTCTGATGTGTTGCTTGCCTGAGTGACGAAAAACTGGAAAAAACAGCTCCTTTGTCTGTTCGAAATGGTTCGGTGGGGTAGCTGAAAGGAGGTTATGCAGGCTAGCTAGTGGCAGTTTGTAGGGAAGAAAGTTCCTGTCGGGTGCAACTGCAAGGAAAGGAAGACCTACGTCCGTACGGAGACACCTATAGAGAACTGAAATCCTATAGGGAGATGTTTGCAAGGAGATGCTTGCAGAGAGAATTTAAGAGGGATAGGAGAGCCGTCGAATGAGGACCGCCGTAAGATTCAAACAAAGCCTAAAGATGCTTCATACTAAGTAAACAACTGACTAGAAGAGTGGTCGAAGCAGTCAAGCGATCTAGAAGAGCGGACAACACAGACGAGCGATCCCGATGAGCGAATGACATGGTCAAGCTATCTCCATAAGCGGACGACATGGTAGAGCAATCCAGAAGAGCGAACTATGCAGTCAAATGATCCTGGTGAGCGGATGAAGCGCTCGAGTGATCCAAACTAAGCCAAATTCGGATGATGAACACTGCCCTACTCCCGTTGAAGCCGAACTCGATGCTTTGATATCATATAGAAATGTGCAAAAAATTGTATTCCCTTATTTTTCAAAAATCAAATTACAACTCTCCTCCTTATATTATAAGGAATGCCTAGGGCATGATTAATTACAATAATTACAACTTATCAAAAAAATATAATTCAAGAAAGAAGGAAATATGACATAATAAGAAGGGAATAAAAGAGAATAATACTAAAATAGAAAACCAAATTCCCACAAAAGTTAATCCAAATCAAATTTGGAACATGGTTGACATGATCAGAACTGACCAGATAGGCCTAACTCAGTCACATAAATGGTTAAGATATGCAAAACAAGAACTGCCATAATCATAGTCTACCTTTGTTAGTTCCTGCTTTGCTAGAACATGGTAATGGCGCTCATTGATCCTCTGTCCGCAAATTATGGCTATGAAGAATCCATAAAGCAAACCCACCAAGATAACAGCCAAGGCTAACAAGCAAGAGAACATAAAAGGTCAGTTAAAGGCAAAAAAAAAAAAAGCTGATGACACTTAGGAATTACATCTTTATTTTGTTTAAAAAGTGCATTACTATTAGTAGCATGATATAAATATTTTCCCTAAACCAGGTTGGCACCTGGCAGCATGGCCATTAAATAAAGATAATAAGAAAAAGAATACAAGTTAAAAAGTAAACAAGCCATATCTAGCATAAAACTAATCCAATACCTAAGAAAAGGCAACTTGATAAAATAATAAAGGAAGATTCTTTTGTATTTACATATCTAACACCTAAACTTCAATTATTACATACATGAAAAGATTATTTCACTTTTTAAAAGTTAAAATAGTGGTATTTTTATGTGATATGAAAGATTTGGGTTGTATAATGCAATAATTAAAGTTTAGGTGCTAGATATGTAAATAAATAATAATTGGGCGTTATGCATGAAAAAGCCCAATGATAAGTCGTAGGTCGCTAGAGAATATGATGGTGAATGTGATGAACTAAATTATTAAGCATTATGCATTCCTGCACAGCTGTGCTCGAGTCCTATTTCAATGCATAAAGATGGTTTCTTCTTAATTGCATAAAGTATAATTCAAATTCCTCAATATAAACGCTAACCTCGCTTCCTCGCCTAACAACTTATGATCTCACGAAACTGACATTATTCACCATTTGCTAGAGATGGCTGAATTCCCCAAAGCATTTCAATGAAGGTAAGCACGCATCTTCAGAATGATTTTAGACGGTTATGTGAGATCATAATTGCTGAAGAATTCATCCTACATAAATCAGTATCGATTTGAGATCTGAATCATTGTTGACATCAGTAACAGCCATCAACTGCAAAGTTCGAGTGAATCAATTCGGCTTGCCAAAGAAGAGCATGATTTGATCAAATTTAATCATGCAAGGATTCCGTATCGATAAACACGTAATATTTAGATGACAACCCATTTGAACCTCTAGAAAGTTATAAAAAAGGCTCATTTTCATTTCGCTTCTTATGTTTTTCCATATGAATTAAAGATCTAATGAAAACTCTGACTTTGACAATCTTGCTAATAAATCCATCAATAGCCATTTTACACATCACAATAGCAACAATTATGTTATGCAGTGATTTCGCACGTCCTGCCAAAACACAATTCTATTATGTCGACGACTGACACAGAAGGACCAACATAGGTGCCCTCGATGTCACCATTAATCATTCTAAGTGAGATGCAAACTTATAAATTAGTCCCTCCTAACCAATTATGAGAAAACCATTCTGATCAATTATGGATCTTTACAACTTGAGAAGGCGTATAGATTTTTATCCACTAGGGTTTTCTCATGTTAAAAGCATGTTCTCAGGCATGTGTATGTTTGTATTTCGTAAGCTAATATAGCATGGAGTCCTCAGATTTTATAGACTGCAAAAACTCTGCAGCACAATACATACTATTAAAAAGAAAACGATGCACCAATAAGATGAGCAATAAAATTGATATGAAAGGATAAGAAATAAAAAGGGATAAACTAAAGGTTACATGGAAGTTGTGGAAAAAGAACTAAGCAAAATAAACTTGACATCACATATAACGTTATATAAAAATGATTTGAGAATGATAATTCATAAAACAATTCATAATAGTTCAGATAAGGTGAATTATAACCACTAGAGAAAATGTCATCAACATGTTTAATGCTTCATTTTCAAATAAAATTACAAGAAAATTAGAAGTATAAATCTCCATAGAAATTATTAGATTATAATGGCTATCCCGATGTCATTATTACTTATTATTTAATTTTATTCCCTAATTATGTATTTCTTTTAGTGTTTTATTTTCTTTTCTAATTTTTTTATTATGTTTTTATTACTTTCGATTATTATGCTTATTGTATTTGAGTTTAAATACACCTCCTCCTATCAATGAAATTATGCTAATCTATTCCAAATCTTAACATAGTATCAGAGCCTAACAAAAGATCCAACAGTCCCCAGCCTCCTCTGACGGCTCTTGCAGCCGCCTACTTTTCCTAGCAGTCAGACTCCCTGCAGGCTCAAAATGCCAGCCTCCTCTACGACACGGCTGGCCTCCCTACAGGCTCAAGTAGCAAGCCTACTTGAAGCATCGCCGATCTGCCCAGAGTGGTATCCCCTGCTCCTCCGGCGGATCTACAGGAAGAGCTTTTGCCCGCTGATTTGCTTCTGTCGTTGATCTGCAAAAAAGAGCTTCCGCTTGTTGATTTACTACTGTCACTGATCTGCAGGAAGGGTTCCCGCAACCTACAAATCCTGCTAGTGTATCTGATTCTCGTGTTTCTACCAAAATTCATCAATGGCTCGCAACAACATATCATTTGGCTCTGTTGGAACTATGGTTGATTCTTTCAATCAATCACCTTCAGAAGGTGTTGTTGACTCAACTGGAGGATCGACTCCAAACCCTACTCCTGTGCAAATCAAAGGACCGGAAGGCAACATGAACTTTTTGCTCACAACTCATAGGTTGAACGACAGTAACTTCCTCCAATGGTCTCAAGCGGTCTGTTTGTTAATCAAAGAATGTGGGAAGTTCAGTCACATCACAGGTATGATTGTGAGCCTTCGAAGACCGACTCGACATATGAAACTTGGGAAGTGGAGAACTCTATGGTCAAGTCATGGCTGATCAACTCCATGGAAACGTTAATTGATCGTTCGTATGTTCCTCCCCTAAGCTAGTGCTCTCCGAACGGTTGATTGAGATGCCTACTCGAATGTAGGAAATTCCAACCAACTCTATAGGATATCTAAAAAGATCTGGGAGGCAAAACAGGGGGTCAAAGTCTGTGACCCAATACTACAATGACCTTATTGCATTATGGATAGAATGTGACCTATAATACGACTACATCTGAGATTCTCCAACTGACTTATCCCTCTTTCAAAAGAACGTAGAAAAGGATTGTATGTTTTAATTCCTTGTTGGTCTTAACAAAGACCTTCACAAAGTTCGGGACCGTATTCTTGGTCGGGAGTCTTGCTTATCTCGCAATGCATTCACCGAGATTCATCGGGAAGAAAGTAGGAGACATTTCATGATCGGTGCTTCCACTCCTTCAGTTGAATCATCCACCTTGATCTCAAATAGTGCTCAACTCTCATTCATAACACCTCGAACCGATCACCCCATTTATGATTACTGTCACAAGCCCAACCACACTCGGGACAAGTGTTGAAAACTTCACGGAATGCCGACTTACAAATCCTCAGCCAAATCTTCTAATGCCAAGGGACTCACGATAACAACCAAAACAAGCACAACCCAACCAAATCATATCTGAAATATCACGAAATTCTCTGAATCCGTAAGAAATCAGATTGAGCAATTGATCAAGCTTCTTGGAGCCAATCAAGTCTCAGCGGTTCCATCGACCTCTCACATCCGATAAGGTACTCTTCCTATCGCTCTTAAATTTATTCCTCCTCAGTTTGTGGATTATTGATTCAGGTGTCACGGATCACATGACTGGCTGCTCGTAAGCTTTCTCGATTTACTACCCATGTTTTGAAAAAAATACCATCATAATTGACGATGGATCTTGTAGCTCCATTATTGATAAAGAATCGATTGTAATAACGACTGATCAAACTCCGGACTCTGTTTTACATGTTACCCAATTGCAATGTAACTTAGTATCAGTTAGCAAGTTGACAAGTGAAATTGATTGTGTTGCTAATTTCTCTTCTGATGGTTATGTTTTTCAAGATCGAAGTTCAAGTATGATGATTAGAATTACTAAGATGATAGTTGAACTCTACTACTTCCAAGAGGACAACACGGAGAGAGAATGCTGATACTCAAAAGTTGTAGCCTATCTCGAGTCATTGAACGTATCATTATATTATTACACTGTCGTTTAGGTCATCCTAATTTTTAATATCTGAAAATTTTGTAACACATGATGTTTTCTAGTAAAAATCTCTATAATTTCGATTGTGAGACATGCAAATAGTCAAACATCACCGGGTCCATTATCCACCTCACCTTTACACACCTTCCGCTCCTTTTTACCTCATCCACATTGACATATGGGGACCTTCTTGCACTCCCAGTTGCACTAATAAAGTGTTTTTTTACCTTAATTGATGGTCACACTCAGATGATGCGGGTCTACATTTTAAAAGACAAATCAGAAGTTACTGAGGCATTCCAAAATTTCTACAACTTTGCCTTAACCCAATTCAAAACTCTTATTATGGTCCTTCGAAACAACAATGGCCGTGGGTTTTTCAATTCTATTTTGAGTGATTTTTTTGTGAGTAAAGACATCCTCCACCATAATTCTTGCACGAGCACTCAACAAAATGGGGTAGCCGAAAGGAAAAACCGTCACCTCCTCGATGTTATTCGTTTCATTATGTTCCAATCCAATTTCTCAAAATATTTTTGGAACGATGTCATTCTAATTGTCACTTATCTCATAAAGAGAGTCCCTTCTAAAATTCACAAGTTTTGAACCCCCTTAGTCGTCTTAATGTCATGCTTCTATGCCAATCAGATCTCCTCCACTTTAGATCCCAAAATTTTTGGTTGCACTACCTTCGTTCGGAACACTGCCCCTACAAGGAGTAAACTTGATCCCAAATCTATAAAATATATTTTCCTAGATTACCCCGCAACTCAGAAGGGGTATCGATGCATTGATCCAACCACAAATAGAATCTATGTGAGTGTTGATCTCATTCTTTGAAAATGTCTAATAGCTCGATGCATTACCTTCGTTCGGAACACTGCCCCTACACGGAGTAAACTTGATCCCAAATCTATAAAATATATTTTCCTAGATTACCCCGCAACTCAGAAGGGGTATCGATGCATTGATCCAACCACAAATAGAATCTATGTGAGTGTTGATGTCTCATTCTTTGAAAATGTTCTATATTTCTCTAGGTCAGCCTTTAGTGAGGGGAGTTCGAATTTCCCGACACTTTGTCCCCCTCCCCCCCGCCCCAACCCAATTGTCCCCATTGTTCCTACTCTTATGGAAGTTTTTGCATTTTCTCATTGCACCATCTCCTAATCCCGTTGTCCGTGTTTACACTCGACACACCATTCCCAATGTTCCAACTCATGAGTCTGTTGCCTCCTTATAGATCTTGATTCCACCTTGGGCGATATCCTCAGTACAAACTCTCCTCTGAATGAGGAGGTGAGTTCTCCAAGTAAGGTAAGCAATCGAACATGCTCCCTCTATTCTATGACAAAATGTGTCTTTCCATAATTTATCGCCAACTTACAGAGCATTTGCTACTACCCTGACAAACCATCAGATCCCTGCTACTATTGATGCTGCTCTTGTTGATCCAGCCTGAAAAATGGCAGTAATGGAGGAGATGAATGCTCTTCAGCAGAACAATATGTGGAATTTCGTGGACCTTCCTCGAGGTAAGAAAGTTATAGGGTGTCAATGAATTTTTAACACAAAGTTCAACTCTGACAAGTCCTTTGAATACAATAAGGCAAGATTGGTTTTCAAAGAATACTCACAACCTATGGAGTTAATGATGAGGAGACATTTGCTCCAATGACTAAGTTAAACACTATTCGGGTTTTGTTATCACTTGCAGTGAAATGGATTGATTTTTATTCCAACTAGATGTTAAGAATGCATTCTTGAATGATGAGCTCACAGAAGCGTGTACAGGTCTCTTCCTCCGGGTTTTAATTCTACTACCTCTAGAAAACAAGTGTACAGGCTAAGAAAGTCCCTTTATGGTTTCGTAAATTCACAAAGGTAGTTGTGTGTCATGATTTTACTCAAGCTCAATCGAACCACACCCTTTTCTTACGACACTCCTCCAATAGCTAGGTAGCTATCCTTATTGTTTATGTTGACGATATCGTTCTTACAGGTAACGATCTCTCGGCATTTGAGTCCTTAAAAGTCATTCTTGCTTCATCTTTCGAGATGAAGGATTTGAGATCTTTTCGATACTTCTTAGGCATGAAAGTGACTCGGTTTTCTCGGGAAATTTATTTGTCTCAACGCAAATATGTGATTGATCTCTTAACTGAGAACAACCTTTTTCTGTGCAAACATGTTGTTCCTATGGATCCTAATAAAAAATTATCTAACATTCTCAATGTTGTACCTATCAACAAAACTCAGTATCAACATCTTATGGAAAAACTCATATGTCTAGCTCATACTCGTCCTGACATATGCCACGCAGTTGGAATAGTGAGTCAATTCATGCATGACCCCTATGAGCACCACCTTAAAGCTGTCGACCGATTTCTCCACTCCTTAAAAGGTACACCGATCTCGGGTTTGTTCTTTTCCAGCCACACCTCCCAATCTATTGATGCTTATACAGATGTTGATTAGGTCAGATCAATTTATGATCGACATTCCCCTTGGGATATTGCTCATTTGTATGGAGCAATCTTCTCACGTGAACAAGCAAAAAATAGTATGTGATTGCTCGAAGTAGTGCTGAAGCTAAATTCTGATACATGTCCTTAGGAATATGTGAAGCTCTTTGGCTATGCATCATATTCTGCCAACTCTGTATGCCAATCTATGTGCCACTGCAGTTATTCTGTGATAATAAGGCCGCAATCAACATTGCTCAAAATTCAGTTCAACATAATCGTATCAAGCATGTGGAGATTGATAAACACTTCATTAAGAAAAAGATTGAGTTTGGGGAGATTTGCTTCCAAATGTGCCCTCCAATGGTCAACTAGCAGACATTCTCACTAAGAATTTGTCTCACCTTTTATTCAATGATTTCAAGTCCAAGTTGAACATGACTGACATCTATGCTTCAATGTGAGGGGTATTATTAGATTATAACAGCTATCCCTATGTCATTATTACTTATTATTTGATTTTATTCCCTGATTATGTAATTCCTTTTGTATTTTATTCTGTTTTATTTTCTTTCCAATTTATTTTATTCTATTTTTATTATTTTTCATTATTATGCCTATTATAATTAGATTTAAATACTCATATCAATAAAATTATGTTGGCCTATTCCAAATCTCAACAGAAATATAAAAATATGAGAATAAAATGCAAGAAAAAATAATGAAGCAAGAAAACACAAGCTCATATTGCAAGGACAATAAGCAGAATTTCATCCAGAATCCCAGTAAAAATATGTGAAAATTCTAAAGCTCATTAACCTCCTTCAATCTATTGAGGATGAGCTTGGAGGGAAGAAAGAAAGCAGAAAAAAAAATAATATAGATTTCTATAAAGTTTGCTAAATGGAAACTGCATCCATTTATGGAGAAAGGCTTAATTGAATTCAATCAAGAAATAAATCGACATAATTTTCTTAATATATTCAATCACAAAATCAAATGGCATAGCAATGCCTATAATAAATAGAAACCACACATGATATATTGACAAGAAAGGAAGAAACATATGAATTACCATAAAAAATTGTAAATCCCGAGCAAAATCTTTCATTTTGTTGTTTTTTGCTTGGTTTTGAAGGGAAAGATGCTTTGTAGAAAAGAAACACCCTCAGTCAGGCAGTTTAAGATGACTCCACAAATATCGAAAACGGGCAATTTGTAGTTACAACGCTAAAGTAATAAATCAAATTAAACAAAAAATAAAACATGGGTGATTTTCTTTCGTATGTGAAAGCACGCACATGCGAAGCACAAATGTACTAAACAAAAACACGTGCATATAGAAACGAGATTTAGCAAAGCCTGTGTGGGAGAAAGGGAGAGGTATGAAGAGCTAGAGAAGAAGAAATAGTATAATTAAAGAAGTTAGTCATACTTGCCAAGGTGTAAAACCCATACGGGTGCTCCTCGTAACCAAACATTTCCCTTAGCTCATCGCCATAGAATCTGTAAACTAGCATACCCAGGAAAGCCACAACCTGCTTGTGCCACAACAAAATATTCAGATCCCAAAAAGTATAGAAAATAACACAAAGAAGATATAAATTGCGCATCTTTAAAGGATAATACGAAGATATTGCAAAGAAAGACAACATTCAGAAGAAAAAAAATATATTTAGAAAGAAATTGGGTAATTTTTGTTGGAAAATATAATTGAGCAGGTTCAATATGCAAATAACTAGAAATTACATATCTTCACAAACTAATAAAGACAACTAGCATACCTGTGGTATTATCACATATCATAGATATTAAATTTCGAAAAGTGGTAAAAAAATATTAGACCCGTGTTTTAAATTAATAGCACAGGCCAAAACCTAACCATTAAGCTCCAAAAGAACAATAAGAATGCAGACCGAATAACCATACCAGCTGTACGATAACAAAAATGAGTGTGTGGTCCCTCAAAACAAGGAGCTGAAACTTAATTCTCAACCACCAACGATCAGGGGGCACATTTGCACGCAAGATAAACAAAGCCCTACACTCTGTACAATGAGAAAATGCAAAACCTTCCTGAAATAAAAAAAAAAAGTAAGAGAAGTTCATGAACTGCATAACATTAACAAAATCTCAATATTTCACTCTTAACCTTGGTCGATCTCCAATTGTCAAGACAGGATCTATGCACATACTTCTGTGTGCCTTTGCAATGACATGGTGCAATCAAATCCTCACCTAAACATGTAGAAACTCTCTTAGTTTTTGTTCAAGTAGACTCTAATGTGCCATAAGTAGCTATACTTTATACTACAATTAATCACTTAAGACAAAATAAATACCATGGAACTTAATATACCAACTATGTTAAGTAAGGACCTCCAGTTTCAAGGCAAATCCGACATTGTTGTTCTGTAAACACCAGACTAGAGATTTCATCAGCTTCAAGATTCTCGCAATCACCATCATCCACAGTTCTTATTTCAGATGAAGACTCAGACTCCTCAGAACTATCCTTGAAGGTTGATCGACACAAAATAGGATCAGATTCTGATGCCTCTGATGACTGAGTTCTACAAGGTACCAACTCCATTGCAAAGAACGCCAAATCATATCCAAACATCACCAAAGAGATTAATTATTTCAATCATCAAAAAAATGATATGCCCCTGTAAGATATAGATATAGTTCCCAGAAAAGAACAATACCATAAAAGTGAAGTAAAAGAACGTACATTAACAAAAGAAAAATAAAATGAAATAATTTCAAGTTTATTAAAAATCCATTAAGAATTGAATTTCTCTTGAAAAAATCATAAAAATTAAACTAGCAAAATTAATAGACAAAGGTCTTCACTATGTAGGAACATATTAATCAGAAATGACATTATAGTATACAAATCCCTAATAAAGTCAAATTAAAAAAAAAAATAAGTTTCATTTTAGTCTAGTTATGTAATGATTTTTCAATCAATGTAATGGCAATCATCAAAATAATTTGAGATATAAAGGATTTCTTCATCAATGTGCCACCCTTAGGTGGATCTTGTTGAGTAATTGAGCCAATTTGGCAGAGCTCTTTTGAGTTAGTACTTTGTTATTTTACTAATATCCACGTTAATCTTTATTGTGATTGTTGTTTATTTGTTGCACATAAAATTTGATGTAAAAAACCTCCGAACGACAGGTCAATAACTAGCCTAGCTATTATAAATTGTTATTTTAGGATGGTTCCTTGCAAATATACCAATAGCATCCACAGCAGAGAGAGTTTCCTAACTATAATAAATTCCATGCCTTTCTATTGTCAATACAATAGCCTCCCAGTAAGCTTTGTGAACTCCCCATGCCTTCAATCTTTTAGCATTTGGTATTAGTATGGTTTCTTGCAATAAAAATACTTGTGAGGAGCATAAAACCAACCATTGCCTCCAATTTTTACCTTTCGCCGTTCTCTTTCCAAAATTTATTTGCATAGGCCTCCGTATTTTCTCTTGCTCATATATCTATAGCCACCAAAAAAACAATCTTTTGTTTTCTTGCCAACAAACACAAAATGCACATCAACGTCATACTCCCCATTATTTCCTTACTTTTTTATTGAAACTCTGGCCAATTGATAATACTAGCAAACTCCAATGCCATCATAAGCTCCACGAAACCTTTTAATCTTCAATTTGAGTTCAAATACACGAGCACCCAAATCATTTTCTATAATTCCTCCACTAAAATAATCAGTACAATCAAAATTCAAATATATATCAATCCCTGTTGTACATGAACCTCATCAGACCAAAAACAAGATTTAGCTCAACCTAAATCAAGTCAAACTTGAAATAAACTCTTTCCTCAACGGATATAAAGGCCTTCTTTAAGGCAGCTCATCCACAGTTCTTATTTCAGATGAAGACTCAAACCCCTCAGAACTATCATTGAAGGTTGGTCGACACAAAATAGGATCAAATTTTGATGCCTTTGATGACTGATTTCTACAAGGTACCAACTCCATTGTAAAGAATGCCAAATCATATCCAAACATCACCAAAGAGACTAATTATGTCAATCATCAAAAAAAGATATGCCCCTATAAAATATAGATATAGTTCCCAGTAAAACAATACCATAGAAGTGAAGTAAAAGAACGTAGATTAACAAAAAAAAAATAATAATAATAATTTCAAGTTTATAATAATTTCATTGAGATTTGAATTTCTCTTGGAAAATTCATAAAAATCAAACAAGGAACATTAATAGACAATGGTCTTCACTATGCAGGAACATATTCATCAGAAATGACATTATAGTATACATATCCCTAATAAAATCAAATTTAAAAAAAAAAAGGTTTCATTTCAGTCTAGTTATGTGATGATTTTTCAATCAATGTGATGGCAAACATCAAAAAAATTTGAGGTATAAAGGATTTCTTCATCAATGTGCCACTCTTAGGTGGATCTTGTTGAGTAAATGAGCCAATTTGGCAAGAGCTCTTTTGAGTTCGTAGTTTTTTTATTTTACTAATATTTTTTTTATTTTACTAATATCGACGTCAATCTTTATTGTGATAGTGGTTTATTTATTGTACATAAAATTTAATGTAAAAAAACCCCTGCACGACAAGTCAATAACTAGCCTAGCTATCATAAATTGTTATTTTAGGATGGTTTCTTGCAAATATACCAACAGCATCAATAGCAGAGAGAGTTTCCTAACTATTATAAATTCCATGCCTTTCTATTGTCATTACATTAGCCTCCCAGTAAGCTTTGTGAACTCCCCATGCCTTCAATTTTTTAGCATTTGGTATTAGTACGGTTTCTTGCAATCAAAAATCTTGTGAGGAGCATAAAACCAATCATTGCCTCCAATTTTTACCTTTCGCCATTCTCTTTCCAAAAATTTATTTGCATAGCCCTCCCTATTTTCTCTTGCTTATATATCCATAACCACCAAAAAAACAATCTTTTGTTTTCTTGCCAATAAACACAAAATGCGCATCAACGTCATACTCCCAACTATTTCCTTACTTTTTTATTGAAACTCTGGCCAATTGATAATACCAGAAAACTCCAATGCCATCATAAACTCCGCAAAACCTTTTAATCTTCAATTTTAGTTTAAATACACGAGCACCCAAATCATTGTCTATAAGTCCTCCACTAAAATAATCGATACAATCAAAATTCAAATATATGTCAATCCCTGTTGTATGTGAACCTCATCAGACCAAAAAAATCTTCAGCTCAACCTTAATCAAGTCAAACTTGAAATAATCTCTTTCATCAATCGTGGGATATAAAGGTCTTCTTTAAGGCAGCAATCCACAATGCCCTCCCAACCCTGGCGGCCAATTGATAATACCAGCGTAAGCTCCACGAAAACTTCTAATCTTCAATTTGAGTTCAAATACACGAGCACCCAAATCATTTTCTATAATTCCTCCACTAAATTAATCAATACAATCAAAATTCAAATATATGCCAATCCATGTTGTATGTGAACCTTATCGGACCAAAAACAAGATTCAGCTCAACCTAAATCATGTCAAACTTGAAATAAACTATTTCCTCAAACCGTGGGATATAAAGGCCTTCTTTAAGGCAGCAATCCAAAAAGACCCCAACCACCCTCGTGGGATATAAACTGTTTCCTCGTGGGATATAAAAACCTTCTTTAACTCAGCAATCCACACCCCCCTCAAGGCAAATTGACAATACGAGCCACCTCCAATGCCACCATAAGCTCTACCAACCCTTTTAATCTTCAATTTGAGTTCAAATACACAAGCACCAAAATCATCATCTATAAATCCTACACTTAAAAAACCAATAAAAGAAAATTTCAAATATAAGTGAATCCCTATTGTACGTGAACATCAACAATCCAAAAACGAGCTTCAGCTCAACTAAATCAAGGCAAATTTGAAAAAAAAACTCTTTCCTCAATCGTAGGCCTTCATTAAGGCAGCAACACCACTCCCCCTTTCTCTTTCTCCTATTGGTGGCATTCTTCTGATGTTTTCCTGTTCATCTAGAGCTCTCACATCTATTTTAAAAAGCACAAAAGAATTGTGGAAGAGTCAAAACTTTCTATTCTAGAGGTACTAAAGTTGCATGAAAATTGAAAATGTGTTCTTTGGACAATCTAGTATTTGTATTAGCACGTATTTAGTGATCCACTAAAAATGACTTATTGCACAATGCAAGCCATATCTGCTTGCCAAATTTTGGGAGAAAATCTCCACCAAAAAAAAAAAAAAAAACTTAATAGATAATCCAAAAATACAGAAGCCTAAACTAATAGTACCATTTTGCTAATTTGTTATAACTCTTGCGATATTTTGACTACTGTTAAAATTTTGAGGTGCTACGTTAGAAGTTCTATAACCACTTTATAAGCAAACTTAAAATTAGTAGTATCTTGCTAATTGCATTTGCATAAAAGATCACCCGATAAGTCATTTGTGCTTCATGTTCATGTTCGTTCCTATTTTTTATCTAAGCATATCATCAAGAATCTAGTCAAACTTTGTAGAGAGCATGAAAGAGTACTTTACATTCAGAAACAGATAGAAAATAGGGCAAATGTGATAGAGCATGCTTTAACTAAAAAATACAAGGGGGCTAAACTTAGTGACTATTCCAAAAAAGTTATCAGAGGTTTGCACAAATAGAAACATCTAGTGAACCCTCCCTCGTTATAAAAATTTTGATGAAGGGTTTTTCATGCTAACCTTCTTGCCACAACTGACAACATAGGCATCAAAATTGTTAGGAAACTTCCCCCTGACATACTCCTTTAAATAAATTTGTTGAGGAATTGTGAAATTATGTATCTACCACATTATTTGTATTTGGACTTCTTAGAATAGTAATTGTTGTTGCTTGATTGATCACTAGTGTATCAAATTTACAAAGATGAAGTAGTTAGATGCTGCCGAGAGATTTTAAGCCTTGTTGGCAGTCCACAAGGAAACCAACCCTATTAAAATGCAGCTATACCTGCATTCTAGATTGATGCAAAAAAAATGTTTATTACAAGGAATAGTGTTAGACCACCATCTTTGGTGCTTTCCCCATGTCAAGCCTGCCAAATAGTTTAAAAACTTATTTTAGGTGCAAGGTTAAAAAGTCAATTTTGTTAGTTATAATCGTTTGGTTACTTAGGTATAAATAGGGCTTAGTATGATTAGGGTTTGGACATGTGATTATCGTCTGGAATATTAGGAGTTAGTGTTTGGGAGAGATATGCCTTCCTATCAAATTTTAGGCATGTCTTTTATGTATTTGGGATTGTATTGTTTTATTTTGGTACTGGTGGAATAAAAATAAATTATTTTTACGATAAGTTTTGTGGAAACTCACCCCATTCCTATAAAGTTGGTATCCGAGCCATAACTAGAAGTAATCGCGACAAAGAAGGTATATGTATTGGAGGAGAAATTAGAGGGAGAAGTTATGCTGAATTATAGGGAGAAGTGAGCCAAATGAAATCGGGAATGGAAGAACGTTTTTCGTTCATGGCAAGGCGGTTCTCATCCAAGGAGCGGTGATTCACGACCTTGGAAGAAATGACGAAGAAAATCATGGAGCTCCACGCAAAACATCTAATGCCTGCAGCAGGTTCGAGTGACGACGTCAAAAATGAGCTTGAGTGGAAGCAACCAAAAGGAATCACATGAAAAATAGTTGACCCCACTTAGTGGAATAAAGGCTTGTTGTTATTGCTAACGATGAGAGCCAAACTCAAGTCAGTTTATGAGGAGAAACTTAGGGCAATTGTGCTTGCTATTCATAAATGGCGACCTTATTAGTTGGTGTGGCATTTTACTGTACACACAAATCAGTGCAACCTTAAATTTATGTTAGAACAACGTGTGATGAACATGGAACATCAGATGTGGCTATCTAAGCTAATAGGGTATAACTTTGAGATTTAGTATCATTCAGGATTAGAGAATAAGGCCGATGATACCTCATTACAAGGGATGGAGGAATCTCAATTATTGGCATTGTCATTTCCCTCAGTTTTATAATGTGAGGTCCTGAGGCAAGAAAGTGAGGTAGATGAAGAACTGAGCAAGACCTAGTCGGTTTTAATAAATAGAAAGAACAAATATCTCGATTATTCACCGAATGCCAACGTTCACTTTACCATGGATGCTATGTATTGCCCGAAAATTAACATATACCAAAGCTAATACAGGAAATTCACAGCAGCGCTATCAAGTGACACTCGAGTCAAAACATACCAGAGGATAACATGGTCTTAAGGTGTTAAGTGAGCCAGCAGCATAAGTACATGGCGCTAGCGTCGGGGGTTGTTAGAATCTCTAGCATTACCAAAGAAGGTATGGGAGGAGTTGACAATGGATTCATTGAAGATTTACCTCAATCAGAAGGGAAAATCGCAAAGTTAATTCTCTCTCTCTCTCTTAAAGCCAATAGCCTCTCGCCCTCCTAGTTGGATTTCAAACAGCATACCGTAACTTCAATCCCCAATTCTTAATAAAATTCCTTCCAATTTCAAACAAATTCACAATTGCCCATCACATAATTTGCATATGTATTCAACCCCAATAATCCTCGCTCTGCTAGTAAAACTGAAACTTAAATAAAGGCAATGATAACAACAAATGTTACCTGCATCATGAGCCCTCTAAGAAAAATAAATTTGCTAGCTCATAAGAAAAACCATCTAAAAACCTATCTAGAAAAGTCGAAAGGGAACAGAAAATATCCATTAATGGCATTAATATCACACAAGCTATTGAGCTTAGCTTTGAAGTGCTGAAGCAAAAGTATTTAAAAGATAAAAAGCACATATGACTTCGAAATTAACTCATCTTCTACTGCAAAGTTCTGGCATAGTCCTTTGCCTAACATAGAAGTGACCATTTATAAATGTTAAAAAGGTAAGTTTAATATTTCCACATGTCCATATAGCTCAAGCAATGATAAAGAGTTAAACACAAATATGAAGCAACAAGACTAGTTATTCACACATAATGAAAAATTGGGGAAGATATTAGATGGAACAATGTATACAATTGGGTTAAATTGGAAGTGCCCTCGTGAAGAAAATGAACAATAGATCTCCGAACTAATGTGGATGCTCAATTACACAGTTAGATTTAGATCTTATTCTTTTAAGCGAACCATTTTAAAATAGCTTTTTTTAATAAAAATGTAGCACCTGTTGTTATATACCTTGATTTGGATGTCAAATTAGTGAATGTTTCATGACGTCGTAGTATTTAAAATTAATTTATCTAAGGCTCAAACGAAATTTGTTTCACAAAACTGAATATAGGAATGATGTTGACTAGCATTTTTCCCACTTTTAGAGCACTTAAAAATATTCATAATTATAGAAATTCTCCTTTCTAGATAAGTATATCTAATTATGAATAAAAAACTACATTTAAAACTTGTGGAGCATTTTAAAGTTTCACTTTCAACTCGGTATATTTTGAAATGATAAAATTACTTTTTAGATGAGAAAAATAAAGTTAGCTAACTTAAGTCGTCTTATAATTGTGTTTGTCAACTTTCAAAGTACTCACTTACATATAGATGAACTAAAATCAATAAAGGTTACTTTTAAGAAGAGCAAGCCACACACAAAAAAGAAAAGCAAAGAATTGCCTGGCCACATGGTCCCTAATGGAGCATCACCCTTGCGGATGTAAACCCTGAACCTAAGGCTTTCAAAAATTTATAGTATTGAGCATGCATAGAATCAAGTGTTTGAAATTTTTAAACCATTAACATCCCAATAACCACAAATAAATGAGAAATGTGTATAATCAAGGGAAGGGATGAAAAATAAATGAGAGAGGCATGTGCGCAAGCACACACATAGTCCGCTTCAAATTTGGTTAATTTGTCGTGATTGGGCATGCAGCACACCTACTTGCTAACTAATGAGCAACCTATAATGCATTGTACTTTTAGAGTACTCACAAGATGATAAACCATTCATTACATTGATTGCTGGTGAAGGTCTTCTCTGTTAATCTGTTAGTAGAATCAAATATAGTTGGAAAAGGCTAAGAAACACAACTTTAGTTTAAATAACTGTAATATAAGACAAATTAGCACATACAAGAGTTCCAGAGGTGCTACATATTTTTTAAAGCTTTAATCTCAATAAATTTTTTAAAACATGTTTATGGTTGCATTCATGCAATGCTTCACTCTTCAATATTAGCTTTAGTTTTTTCATACAAAATACCAAGGGTCGGGCAAATAAGATTTTCTTTAACATATAAAAGTATCCATATAGATTTCTTTCTAGCAATTGAAGTACAGTTATGCCTTAAAATAACTTTTGAAAGCTGAATAAATTTGTTAGGTCTTCAAACCTTTAGGCCCTTGTTGGTTTATAGTAATTGATTGAATAAATGAAAATGGAAAGAAAACAGAAATGGTAAACAAATTGAATTGAAATTGATCACCATTGACTTGTTTTGTTCAGGACCAAATTAAGTGCTTATTTTTTTCTTGCTATGTTAAATGAGAAATAAAGTTATTAATTCATGTAAGAAGGGGGCATCAGTCATAGCAATGACTTCATTTTTCTTGGAGGCTGGAAAGGGAATAGTTTATAGAAAAATGCATTTGTTAGCCAAAATCACCCATGAATTACATTAAAAACAAACACCTAATATGAAATTATGAAGTAAAATTTATTGCAAATTCTCTCAATTTCTTCAAACCAAACATACCCTAAAGGCAAGAAGTTCAACATAAGAGATGTTCAAATTGGGTAGCAAAGGCAAGAAGGTCAACCTAAGAGATGTTCAAATTGGTTGGCAACTTGAAAGATAGAAGTAATAAACACCTTATGAATATCTAGAAAGCAAGAAAAGTGTGAAATTAAACTAGCCTTGAGATATTTGGAAAGGTTAAACCGGATAACAACTACCCCAACATAAAATCCCACACGCCTTTGCTCTGTACCCCAATGACATTCAGTTGCTATACCTTGAATAGTTTCATACATTCAGAGGATAAGAATAGATCCACAAACCAAAAGAGGACTTATTGTATGAATTAATGGCACAAAAAGCATGCACAGTGTTGAAAATAAGACAATCATCAGCATTCTTCTTCCATAAATCAACTTCACTGCAAGCTCAGAAACCACAGAAAGTAAATTTATTGGAAATTCTAAATTCATGGTTTTGCAGTTAACATCACATTTGCTTTAGACCAATTAAAGTAAGTACAATGCTCAACAAGGTGAAATAGGCTGGAAATGCCACAATAGGTATGAATAGTTAAAAACCGTAATGAGGATATTAACAATTAAAAACTATACAGCATGAACAATGCTAAATCTAATTAAATTGTGATATACTATCTGACAATTATTTTAGGATATAGGATCCAAAAGATTATGAGAGATAAACAAAAAAGAACACCAAGAGATACAAATAAGCATAGTTTGATTATGTAGTCAAATTAGTTATTTCATATTTTTATAAATTATGTTCATTTCTAGTGCATTAAATGTGAAAAGAACTTGTTCAACATACTCATCTCTCTCTATCAAACAAGGTAAGCATCACAGATCCGTGCTCTGGTCAGAACTCAAAGCTGATAAACTCCTATCACATCCTTCTATTCCCCGTCACATCCCACAGTTGTTGCTAGCTAAGGTGAAGAAGGCACTGGATGATGAACTACTGATATTTTTGAGGTTAACCTAGCCTAAATCATAGACTGCACCAGTGAATTAGGAAGAATCATACCGCCCCCCATGATAGTAACAGAAATACTTTCAAATTCCCCAACGACATTGTCAAGTGCCAATCTTTTCAAAAACGACATTAAATTCCTTCACAGAGGAGCACCACTATCCAATGAATTAAAAAATAAACGCATAATTAGACTATAAAAGAAAAAGAAAGAAAATTACATACGAGACCTAATCACCCCATCCCACGACAATTAAAAAGAAACGAATGCAGCCAGGCACAAACAAGCTGAGGATAGAAAAATGTTAAGCAGACAAATGACACAATAAACGAACAGTAACATTCAGATCACAGGGGCTAACGACGGAAAAAGTAAGAAGTGAGCAGATCCGAAAGAAAAGAACTTGGATAGATCCGCAGCTCACCTTTTGCCTGCGGACAACCCCGAAGCATCCAAGGATCCCCGAGTAAGCTTGAGGACCTTCATGTATCAGAGAAATAGTGAAGTCGCCATGGGTTAGTAAACGAGGGCCTCTGAGCGAGTTGTAGCCGAGGGAGATGAGGGCGGAGGTCGGAAGCCGGAGGGAGAAGACTAATTGCATAGTAATCAGAATCAAAGACTCATTAGCTTAATTTTAATGCACATGATGACCTACGGCGTTGAAACCAACATCGCGCGCTTGGCTCACCAAATTATTCAGCCCGGAAGTCCCAGAGCAATCGGACGGTCATCAGTGGTTGGACTTGCACATATGGCCAATGATTGGCAGCCATATTGCCCGTCCGATGTGTACGACGACGTAGTCGTTGATGATTAGTCGTCCGAACGTGTGGTGCTCAGATGAATATTTCTCCGTTTTAGCAGAGAAATATTTCTTTTAAATCCGCCAATAATTATAATAGATATATAGTTTAAAGTAATATTTGAGTTTACACTTTTGTTCAATTGCTAGAAGGTTGGCCTTTCATTGATCTAGTCTTTTTTAGCTATGGCTTTTGTACAAAGGGATGCCAATGGGCTTAGAGTGGTTGGGGCCTATGGAATGGCTAAATTAATGCCTATGATGAATGCGAAGAATTTGAATCGTAAGCATTTGGGATTGAGTTTATTGGCTTGGGTTGAACTCAAGAGAGCTTGTACTAGGGTTCACGTCGATCCAACCCCTTAAGAGTTGGCCATTAATGTTTGCCAAAGAAGTTACTTTAGCCCAATTAATCACATTAAATAAATATGAATTTCTTGGAATTACATGCACTAGAATCAATAAAAGTTGGTCATAATTTACATCCCCATGGTCAATTAGAGTTGGATCATAGAATCTTGATTTATGTTTATGTTAAGGGTGTTAGGTTTATTTTGTCTAACTAGGATAAATTTAATTTAACAAAGGTTTATAAATTTAAATAATGAGTTCAAATAGTCCTTCTAGGTCTATTGTGTGTAATAAAAGTGTAGGGATAATTAGCTTAGTTTGTGTTTAGGTTAACTTTTTATATTAAATCAAGGGAAGTGAGGTCCAAGTTGGGTCAATGTAGGGTAGATTTGGGTTATGTTGGTCCTATATTCTAGTGTTAGGTTCTCATGGGTATAAGATAATCTATGGTAGTCCATTCATAAGAATAAACTTATTAGACCTTAATAAGGTCAAAGTAATATAAATTCGAAGTAGAAATGATTTGGGCCAGCATTGGTTAGCTTTGGTACAATAAATGACATAAGGTATGTTAAAGACATGTCTACTCTATTTATGTTTAATTGATTGATTGGATACAATTAAAGCTCAAATCGGTTAAAGTCAGATAAATATGTCATTAACACCTCTTTTGATCTATCTTAGCAAAAATTATTATTATTAATCCCATTATAAAATTAAAATATTGCTATTAACTAAGAGTGCATTATAGTTTTTGGTTCTTTTTAAAAACTCAGTCACCAGTTTGTCCATTTATATATCGTCATATGATTCTTCTTTCCAAATAAATCTTCTGCTCAAATCATATAGAAATGATATAAAAAGAAAAGTAATCAGAAAATACATGATATACAATGAAAATAGACAAACAAATTAAAAAAAAAAACATAGAGGGCTTATATTCGGTAATCCTCATATGTTAAGTTAAGAGTATACTTATGAATAAGATCTGATTGAAATATCTCGAAGTACGATATCCACTAACAAAATTCCTACATAAGCCACCCATAGCCAGGAAACTAAAAGAAAAATTTTTGTCATGGGGTCAAGAGCACTCCCAAAGAAACTTATTCCTTTGGTTAATTACATCTTGGAGAATACCCAAGAATGCTCTTGATAAAAGGGGTCATAATTATATTATCATGAGCAGTAAATAAGTCACCAAAAGAATTGTTATTTCAATTGGGAACATCTTGATGCATTCAAAGCTCTCGTTATGTCACAATATAAAGAGTAAATCTCTTACATCTCAATTGGATAGCGGCTTATCGACATACGTGGTCTATGAAAAAACTGAGTCGACTCATAGGATCTACACTATGCTTCCAGGGCCTAACTGATGCATGGGGTAGAGGGTGAATCACTATATCCCAAATGGGCGTCGCCCTATTCGCAATCAAGATCTATGAGCCAACATCAATGAAGTCACAAAAGAACGACATGACTTAAAAGAGTTCAAAAAAAGGATAGAAGAGTAGTCTAATTGGATAGAGATAGTAGGGTTAGGATACCACATATCTATCATCCAAAGATATTAGAACTTTAAGTATACATGATCGTGAAGGTAGTCGACTCAACATAACCCGAGACTTCTTGCTTGCAATCTGTAAATTACATCATCCAAGGAGACCTCGGTAGCCCTAAGGTCAAAAGAAATAAACTATAAATCCTATGACCCTATAAAGGTAGAGCTCACAGAGGTGAGACATATACTCGCCAAAAATATGACAAAGATATTTATGGAAAGAAGAGAAAAAAGAGGTCCAAATACAAAGCTGAAAAATGCTCCCACAAAGAACTTATACCCCTTCTAGGTTAGGGAAGCCTCTAACAGCCTAAGCATGTTAAAAAACACCAAAGTAAAAATCTATATTGGGCCAGTCAGGTTGAAAAACACAGGGACTTCTCATCGGGACATGCAATATAATGCAAATTTCTGAAGTTATAAGCATTAAGGTGATAATAATATGATTTGGGTGATTTTCATGCATGTAAATCATTTTAAAACCAGTCTGAAACCATACAAAAAAGTAAAGTGCAAGTTTTAAATAGTTGAAATCTTTTAATCATAAATTTTGATTTTATCTTAACCTTTTATTAGAATTTTGAAAAAGATTATTTTAGGTCCTTAAATAGCCTAAATTATGTTTTGCAAGATTCCTAGACAAACCACAATCAAAGAAAGAGAAAACGGGAAGCACACTGTGCAAAGTAAACAAGCCAAACATATAAATAATAATAAAGGTTGGATGCCGCTGGGTCGACAACATATCCTAGAAAAATAAAAATTCGTGGTCAAACTCCGAATATAAACACCTAAACCTAGATCTGTGCACAGTGCAGGGGTAAAATCTATGGGAGGTTGAACACAATCCAGTAATATCCAAGTGGACACCCCACACATATGATATCAAAAGTGATGCCAACATCTTATTCTTTGTATGAGTGTAAAGAGTATCTCTTTTATAACTAAAAATGTCAAAAAAATTTCCCAAATAATGAGTGGTTGCAATTTAATATACAAAATATCTTTAGCATGAAAAATAATTTAGTTGATTTTCAAATAGGGATATTAATTTGGGTTGATGTGTTGAATTTGGGTTTGACATAAAGATGACAAGAACAAAATATTTTTTACCCGAACCCTAGCTTTTATTGTATGGATTAAAAAATTTGACTTAAACTCAGATGAACCAAAACTTGATTCGTCTAACTTAATTTAATAAAAGGATTAAACAATTTTCTTTGAATCAACATGATCCAAATACGACCTGCTTAACCCAATTACCCAATTACTTCAACTCAAATATGTATAAATGAAACTTGAATAATTATCAGGTTAAATTCACTTATAATTATCATTGCTCAATGATGAGTTTTCCCGAGCAGGGTTGAAATAGTACCTGTCCTGATTTTGTACTCAAAACACGTACCAGGAAGTCCGAATGGACGTTTTGAACTATGGGAGGTTGAACACAATCCAGTAATATCCAAGTGGACATCTCACACATATGATATCAAAAGTGATACCAACATTTTATTCTTTGCATGAATGGAAAGAGTATCTCTTTTATAACTAAAAATGTCAAAATTTTTCCCCAAATAATGAGTGGTTGCAATTTAATATTCAAAATATCTTTAGCATGAAAAATAATTTAGTTGATTTTCAAATAGTGATATTAATTTGGGTTGATGTGCTGAATTTGGGTTTGACCTAAAGATGGCAAGAACTAAATATTTTTTACCCGAACCCTAGCTTTTATTGTATGGATTAAAAAATTTCACTTAAACTCAAATGAACCAAAACTTGATTCGTCTAACCTAATTTAATAAAAGGATTAAACAATATTCTTTGAATCAACATGATCCAAATACAACCTGCTTAACCCAATTACCCAATTACTTCAACTCAAATATGCATAATGAAACTTGAATTATTATCAGGTTAAATTCACTTATTTGAGTTAACTCGAATCTATCCCAAATAATATTGAGTCTATAATTTAAACTCAAATCAGACCTAAATAATAATTAAGTCTATAAACCTGACTCAAATGGTAACCAAGTCAACAAAATTGACCTGTTGAGTTAAGTTTGGGTATGGTTGTCAGGTCGAGTCATCTATTGACTCCCCTATATCTAAAATGTTAGGAATCTGAATATAAATAATAACAACAAATTAATATAAAATTCAATCTAAAATTTGAAATTATTTCTGTCTTTACTAGTCCATATAATTTTAATGTTGGCAAGATTGTACTAAGCAATATAAAGATTCCACTTACATTATATCTATCTTTCTTTGTCGATATAATTTTCTCCTTAGGTTTTAAATCTGCTTAGGATGGGTGAGGGTGGCGCAATTTTGTAGTTGGGGCTAGCAGCCATCCATTGACGTGACATCACCTCCGTAGACTCTGTATGCCTTTTAAAGTGAAGATGGGCATGAACCCATTTAGAAATTCTCTCATTTGGAAATTTTAAATCTATAAGCAATAAGAGAGGGCTTTTTTAAAATTAAATTATCATAACTTTTCTTATTTTCTTACAACTCCAATGAAATGGAAGAAATCTTTTATTCCAAAGTCACTATGAAAAGAGAGCAAGTGATGCATAGAGATCATTAGAAGTTGGAGAGAAATAAGTATAACTACACAATAAAATATGTAGCTTTGAGAATAAAGAGGATAAGTTTGAGAAAACTCAAAAAATATGTAGCTCAATCCTTCCTTAGACACTAATCCTTACATCAACAAAGAGAACCTAAGCTAAATGGAACTCCTTTCTATAAGGGCTAGGAGTTCAAAATATTTTACCTTTAATAGCATACATATAGTTAGCCATATTACATTAACTTAGTGTCTATGAAAAAGCTGAGTTAAATTAAGTAAGAAGACAAGAAGCTCCAATATCAACTATTCTCATTCTTTCTACTAATTTGGTTCTTCCTCTCCCTCTCTTTGTTCATGGAGGAACAATAATTGGAGATGGTGGAACTGAGTGATCCAAAGGCCAACACTCCCACTGGCCTTCCTTGTTTTGAGAAACCTTGAAATGTTTTGGAACCCAAATCTCCCCTTTATAGCTCCTATCTATTCTTAGCCTCCTCTCCCTTTCCTCCACTTCTCGTTTCTCCTCTCTTGCCTTCTCCCAATCCCCTTGCAGTATATACTTGCTTACCTCACCCCATATCACTGTTGATTCTGTTGGTTTTACTCCCTGACATTATATTAAGAAAAATAAGGAATATAAGTTAGAACTACTTTGAGACTATAATTAGGTTAATCCATAATAGAATTTTAGCAGCTTCAAATTTATGATGAAGGATATAAAGTGTTTATAAATATAAATAGATTGAATTTATCGTGATTGCCTCTATTTCATATATTCTAGTAGATTTGTTACCTCTGGATCTTTTACAATTGGAGTGTTGAGGTTTAGAATGGTTTGTCCAGCATCATATAGAACTGAGGTCTTCTCGTTTTGGACATCCTTCAAGAAAATAATTCTGTAAAATAGTAAATATTTATAAAGACAATTTAACGTTGAGTTGGATCAATATGATTTTGAGCACAATAAAAAAACAAAGTATATTGACCAAAAATAAAATATTCTCTTGAAATATAATCAAACTATATGCAAAGTTTAGTTTCTTTTTTATTCTATTCCATAGCAAGTTATGATAGCATTATATTTTTTTGTTGTGTAGAATATTGATCATATGAAGAACATTTTCCTTATGATGAAGAGTCTTGAGGAGAAACTTTAGCTCTAGATATACTTCGCAAAATTAAACTTAGAATATATGAGATATTTTTTCAAACTATAAGATAGTACTTGATATTTACAAGATGTTTCATCTTATTTTGCAAGATATTCAAGCCAAGTACTTCTACAAATATTTGCAAAATATTACAAATTGTCTTACAGTTCAAGAAAATATCTTATAGCATGAATCAAATTTAATGAATAATATGCCATGCTGCATATTTTTTCCCATGAGTTTATAGTTCAAGAAAAAATTTCCCATATTTTTCCCCTAAACTTAATTTTTTACATATATACCACCTTACATGAAAAAAATCCATTTCAGTTTTTAAAATTCAAAATAATGATACTTTTTGATGTGGTATGAAAGATTTGGGCTGTATAAATGTTAAAAAAAGTTTTTGTCATAGATACATATATGCATAGGAATTGGGATGTATGTGTGTAAATGACCCAACTTTATATCATATAACAAAAAAAAAAAAAAAGTTTGTTCTACCTGTCCCATTGGCCATCTATCTCATAGATGATTTTTGATGATTTGGAGTAAAAAACCTTGCCTTTGATCAATCTAGAATTCCCACCAAAACCTAAGAAAGAGTTGCCCTTATAGAAGATCAACTCAGCCTCAAGCCCTGATTCTTTACAAACAATTGAAACGGTGCCAGCCCAATCAGCTCCAGGAACTGGAAGTAGATTGAAGTAAAGGTCTGGGGAATTCATTTCATAGCTTTCTCCATGGCTTAGAAGCCTCAAATATCGCTTTCCATTAACACTAGCCTTGATACTTTTTCCTGAAATTAAAGAAAATTTATTAAACAAAAGTCATAGCTTTTGAATAAATTAGCATAAAATTGCATAGTTTATGAAAGTATACCATGAAACTTGGGAACAGGGAAATGATACCAAATCAGTTCTACTTTCTCCTCTTCATCAGTAGCATGTAATGCAGAAACAGGAGGGTGGTGTGAGACCTGCCAAAGTAATAGTTTTTAACTATGGGAAAGCTACTGGAAGGTTAAAAATGAAAAAAATAAAAAGATTAACTATGCACAAAATCTTTGAGAGATGATTATATGATAGGAGCATTTACATTATCTGCCACACAATTCTCCTCATGTATTTACCTATCCAACATCTAAACATTCATATTTACATGCATACCTCCAAATCCTTAACATCACATCATGCATAGATTCATGTCATGATGGTGTTAATTTATGTCAATGAGGTGGTAATTATAACTGTAAATATCAAACTTTGGGTGCTAGATATATAAAAACAGAAGAATTGTGTGGTAAGTATGTAAATGTCCCATAATAATAATAAAATGAAGGTTCATTCCACCTGCTCCAGAAGGACATTAAGGTTTCCTTTAGAGACATGATGAGTTTCACCAAGAACAGGATTGAAAGGAGCCCAGCCGAAGATGACAGGCCTGGTTGTTGATATTGCCCAGGCGACTACAGTAACAAATCTTTCAAGGCTGTTTGTACCTCGAGCACATTTTGTCAAAATATCTTCGCTGATGCAGTAAACTGATTCACCATAGCATTGAAGCTGTGATTTTGGCATGTTGAAAAGAGGAGGAAGCTGTAGAGGCCGAAACAAAAATAAGTGTTATTATGTGCAGCCAGTTTGACAGAGAATATTGGGGGCTGTACCCCTTATGTTGTGAAAAAAGAAATTTTTTTTTCTTTCGTATTTAAAGCCTCATGACAATGCCAGCAGCACCTTAGGGCCCGGAAAACAGTTCTGTTGCACCCAATTCAAGTTTAGAATCCGAGAACATGACACTGCAGTGCCCCCTTTAAAGAGCCGTGAGGCCACCATCGCGGTGCCCCGACCCCTGTAAGCGGCTTTGGGCAATATTTTCACATAAAGTTTTAGTTTTGCTGAATGGAATGGGTTGTATTTCGATTTTCTTTTGTGTGAAGAAGATCAAAGAAAAGAGTGCCATCAAGTGTCCAAACTATAGAGAGACTTGAATGTGGTGTACTTTGTATTATAATTCTCATTTTATTTATAGTGAATTTCTTAATGTGGTGTTAGCTCCATGTTTCTTTCACGTTCTTGTGATTTTCTTGTTTTGTGCGCTTCTATTCAATTTTTTCTCTGTTTTTTTTGTTTGCTTTTGAATCTATTGAATCCATTTATGTATCTCTCATCTCTCCCCACAAAATCACTTTATTGCACTTGAAAAGATGTCTTATTCTTAAAATTCACTAACAACTGTATTTTTATTTGATGTAAGAAAATTGAGTTATGTAAATATAAAAAATTAAAATTTAGGTGATAGATACATAAATATATAAGATTTGTATGACATGCATGTAAATACTCGTTACTAATATTTTCTTGAGCAGCGTCCCTTTTTCTTCGAAAACTTTTTTTTTTTCCAATAATCGGTCCGACGGCGACCTATTAAAAAATCATAATTTTTTTTTGTCAGACTATCAATCCTTATTTCTTGATTGATAAGTTCCCTAATCTTGATTTGCATCATTAAGGATTTCATTATGCACCACATATTTCCAATATTATATAACTAGCATGGTTTAAATTAATTAAAAATAATGAAACGTGAGACACAATTAGAACTCCTTGATTGAAAATTCTATCATTTCCTGTCTCAATTATTTTCTCTATTCTTCGTGCTACCTCGAGTCAAAAATAAATTCCATCAAATTACATATATCACCTGGAGGTTCTTTTTGTAAATTTATTATATTTGATCTTATTACATAACAAGCCCTTTTTTTCTTACTTGTGTTTGGTTGCAACTTTAGTTGGTTCTTAGTTAGGCCAGATTTGTTTTAACATGTTATTTTTTGCAAGCTTACCATCATTGATTTCAGCAAATTTGTTACATGTCTATAAAATAAAGCTCCATTGCTTTCTTTTGCTTTCTTAAACCTGTATGCAGGTAAAGACAACACAATCAGGATTTATGGAAGTCTCTTTCAATATAACATGGGAAACCTTTTACTAAATCCTAAACTTTAATGGTTTAGGGTTTAGGTTGTGAAAACCGACCGGACCTCGATCCGGAAGGAAGAGAAGTTCGACGTTTATCGGAGAATAAAATAGTAATCATAAAAATATTTAAATATGATCAAAAGGATACAATCAAAATCATAATTGTAAAATTCAAAACCTTAGTTTGTTCTACGGGTTGGGAAATCGAAATGTAAGCCGAAAATTGAGGAGTTTTCATGCTTGGTTCTCGCAAAGGGGAACCGGTCTGCCGGTTCATCGATCAAACCAACGGTTTGAGATAATCTAAAACAGATTGATCTTGAAATGGTTCAATCAAATATTCGGATTGGACTACTAGCCAGTTCACGATCGAACCAATTGAACTGAAAGGTCCGATCCATTTTTTAAAATATTGGTGAAAACGACACATAAAGTAGGCCAGAAGTTAGGAGTTGTTTGATTTGAAATTGATTTAAATTTTGCATTGTGAAAAATAATTTCATAAAATTTGTCATATAAATTTTGCAATACATTTTTAATAATTTAAGCCTTGAAATTAATTTACTATGTTCATCCTGTCAAATTTAATTAAAATTTAACAATAAAAATTATTTTAAAATGATTATATCTAGGAGAAAACAGAAAACGGGGCATTACAAACATACCACCCAATATTCCTATGTATTAACATATCTAACAACCACTTATCGAGCGGAGCTCGAGCCGGCTCACGAGTCGGCCTGACCCACTTGCACCCCTAGAACTATTTATTCATAGGTTGGTGACATCCATGCTTGTAAAAAAATAAATTTTAGGCGTCAGATATGCAATTACATAAAAAAGAGTGGTATGTAAGTAATCTTCCTTTCAAAATATATGAACAAAGAAGTCATCACACTTGCCTGAAAATTGGTAAGATCAGATCCTGGTCGCACGTTACGAAACAGGCTAATGACCCGTTGGAACAGATTAGGTGGCCGGTGCTCCGCGGCTAAGCCTTTGTCAAGCGACAACGGCGGCGTAAGCGTGGGCCGTGGGGCCTGCCTTCCTCTTTCCTCGCCAACCTGCGTCTCATTCCAGCAGTATTAAATATTTGATTTAAATCTATTGAAAATGGCATCAATTTAAATGAAAATAAAACAAATAAATATCTTTGATATCTTTCAAATGAACGAGGAGTTAATATCTTAGCCCACCACAAATGTAATCATACCTATTTCATATGACATGTATTTACATATATATCATAAATATTTATGCATTTACATATCTAACACCCAAGCTTCTATATTCACATATCCATATCTTTAACATCACATAAAAATATCAAAGTTATTTAATTTTTAAAAGTAACAAACTAAATTGTTATAAATACAAATATAAAAATTTAGGTGTTAAATATTTAAATATAAAAAAAATTATGTGGTTTAATTCATGATAACTAATTTTATCTAAGTTTTAATATATTCCTAATTATTTTTTTTAATTTTTGTTTTATTTTAGGCACGATCTTTTAACGGTCATATCCCGGCAACAATGCGGCCGGGTCCATGAGTTCAATCATGTATGAACTCTTGCATCTTAGAATCATTTGAATTTTTTTATTAAGAGATAATTTTAATTAGTCCATTAAACAAATTTTTTTTAGTGTTCATATTGACATGAATTTTTTTAAAAAACATTTCTTATTATACCACATAACTTTTACGTATTTACATTTCTAACACGTATACCTGATTAAACTTTATTTAATTTGGTTTGAGAATCATTTAATATTATAGGACTAAATAATAAAGTCAATGACTATAAACACTTACACATTTATATTTGATCATTAGTGCATGCACCAACATAAATAAATATTTATGCTGCCATATTAAGAGGATACATAAATAAATATGTTATCCCATGCAATTTAAAGAATATTTGGTGTAAATTTCTCTCTAATGTTCCTTTCAAGACATTATATTTGGCTATTATTATTTTTTGTGTGGTATGTATGCAAATTTAATAAATAAATAAATAAATAAATAAATAAATAAAATAAAAAAATTTAGTTTCCTCACAAGGAACTAAAAACAACTTTTTTAAAAGGTATAAAAATTTCAAATATACCTCAAATTCTAATTAAAAATATTATTATAAACCTAAATTGAACTGGTGTATAACTCAATTAAAATAAATGATTTTTAAAGGTCCTGTTTTGAGAAATTTTCTTTTTTAATACATTTTTGTTAGATTATTCGTTAGACTTGTACTTAGCTCTGTTTTTCTTTTTATTTTTTCAAATCTTTTAAAAGCGTAGGACTTAGAGTTTGTCTGTGGTCAATTTTGTTTTTATTTTTTTATTTAAAAAATATATTTATTTAATAAATTTATTGAATAATTCTATTTATTATTTCATAAATTAAAGTGATATATTTTCAAAAATATTTAAATAATTTTTATTTATTTTGAATGTTTTCAACAACAATCATACCTAATCAAATATATGTATTTGAAATTAACACATAAAAATAAAAAATAAAAAAATAGGAATAAAAAAACAAAAGTAATTTCAAATGGTCTCCAAATTTATTAAAATATAACAAATACAAAAAAATATTATCTATTTTCAGAATATAATATTCATAAATTATTTTTAAAAAATGTTTTTTTTAATCAAAATAATTGGAGTCAAAATTTAAGCCAAATGTCTGGCGATCACTCTGTAACAGCGTAATCGCAAAATCGCATCATATTTTTTTAGTATATTCGCACAGGTCACGATTTCTTACAAGCGGCGAGCTCATTCAGCGCGCGGTAGGTATTCTTCACCGCGAGGAATTATGAATCGCCATTTACCGTACATCAAGATTCGTGTCAGAAATAATTGGCATGATGATTCATCCTTCCTCCCAGCGATCAATTAATTCCTCGTAAACGGTGTGGGGGGAAAGAAACGGTCAGACGCCGCAGCATGTCAGCGAATACCGGAACTTTCCCGCCGCCAAACCGCTCGCCGGCAATCGGTAAACCATTTTGATCACGGTGAAACCGCTTAATGGATTGATGGAAGTAAGTAAAGAGCGTAGAGAAATAAAGCTGAGGAGGAATAAGAAGAAGGAGCACTTTACCATGTTGAAATAAGAAGTATCGTATCCTCCAAATTCAGGAACGGGGATGACGCCTCTCTCTCTCTCTCTCTCTCTACTCTCTCGGCTGAGGAGCTTACACGGAAGGGAAGACCAGCGGGGGATTAAAACTTTTGGATGGGAGGTGGCTTCTATATATAAAAAAAAAATAATAATAAAATAAATTGTCAAAATAATTTCTGATTATTTATATATTATCATTTTAATGCCAGACTTTATAAAATTATGAAAATAGCCACACCCTTTGAATTGGGGCTGAAGCAGGAGAAATTAGTATGTCTAGATGAGTTGCCTCAGAATTTAGTGCAGATAATTTTTTTGGTAGTGTTGGTGGTATTTATGATATTATTTGTGGTATTCTGATATAATAATATCACAATACCACTAATACTATCATGAATACCACCGCTCTTATTTATGCTATCCAGATGTAATAATTCATTTTGAAGGAGTCTATATGAAAGATCATTAGAGCTCATTTTTAAAATAATTATGGATTATATTGACATTTCTAAAAACTTGAGGACTAAAACGATCCATTTAAATTATTAATTATTAAAAACAACACTACGTAAAGAACAAAGGCTGGACCAACTCGGGACAACATTTGGGCTTGTTAAGTTAGTTGATTTAATGTTAATTGGCACTAACTTCTACAGTCGAGTCAAGTGTAGTTCAAGTATATATATTTATTTATTTATATATTTTTTAAATTATAATAAATATATTTATAAAATTTTAAAATATTTATTATTTAGTATTTCAGTAGTTGGCAGCTAACCCTACTAACCAATTAAACATCCTGCCCTTTCCTGCCTTATATATATATATATATATATCAGACATTACATATACACGCGAAACATTGATATTTATAAATTAATCATCCGGGTGATTTTTTTTAACTACCGAACCAATGTATTTACGAGTGTCACGATTAAACTATTGAGAGTCAGACGAAAATGAAAAATAATGTTTGGGGTTTTACCATGAATTTTGATATTTGAGTGAGAATTTGAAAAATGAATGGAATATGATGGTTGTTCCTTAAATAGCAAGTTTTGCATGCTCTTTATGCTATTGCCCAATTTTCGACGTTATTATAATGTTGCTAGTAGCAGCCGCTTGCAACCAACTTGTGACTACGGCAACAAACTCTCATCAATGTTGAAGCTTGAAAAAAATGAAGATGGAAACACAGCCGTGGTGATCAATGAATACACTGTCAAGCTTCATTAAGGTCCCTCCCTCTACCCTTTTTGTCACGGAAAGCAAAAACAATATCAGTTCATGTTGCTCTTTTGGATGAACGGTGGGGATTAGATGCTGGTAATGAGCTTGATATTGCTGTATATATATATATATATATAAGGATTATCTTCTATAATAATTTAGATAAGGAGCAATTGGTAATGCCTTTGTGAACATATTGGTAAGTTGTAATTTTGACTGGATGGGCATCAAGTTGAGGATTCCGTTAGCTCAATTTTTTCTGAAAAAAATGACCGTCAATAATTTCAATGGGTTTAGTTTGTCATGAAATGCAGGATTAGTGGCATTATAGATAGTATCTTGATTTGAGCAAGATAAAGGAGTTGCTTCGGATGTCTCAATATTGAGTCCTTCAAATATCATGTTAACCAAATGAGCTCGCTAGTGGCGGCGACTAGAGCATGATATTCTACATCGGTGGAGGATCTTGCTATGGTGTTTTTCTTCTTTGCCTTCCATGATAGTAAATAGGCTCCAAAAAAAATATAAAACTCTTTGATGGATCTTCTTGTGTATGGCCAAGCATTGAGCTGTAAAGATGATTTAGCTGAGAAAAACAGGCCTGTCCAGGCCTGGATTTTAAATATCCTAATATATATATATATATATATATATATATATATATAACACACAGTGCTAAAATTTTAAATCTAGTATATTTATAATTACAGCTTAAACTTCACATAGATTTAAGGATAAATTATAAACTCTACAACAAAAAAAATATCAACCTCTGTAAAATCAAAAAAATATTGAATCTACTAAAAATATCTAACATTCAAATAAAAGATAATAATATCTTATGTTTATTTCATATAAATTAAGTAAATTTCATAAATAAAATTTTAAAATGATGTTTTAGGAGGAAGAGGAGTTGATGTCCCTTTAGATTTATGAGAAATCTATTTAATGCGGCTGAAATAGAGATCCAATGAGCTACGAGGTGTTTGAGGCTAGGGGAAAATATTACATCAGGACTCCTAACGTAGTGCTACTTTCGGAGTTCACTGATATGCGAACACATGAAACTGACAGAAAAATACAAAAAAAATAATCGTTTTAGCGGAGGAGAATATTCTTCCAATATTATTCCGTATTATTCAGATGTTATTGTGGTGATATTAATGTGTTATTATGTTCTGAGAATATTTTCGGTGTTATAATAACACAATAACACATAAATATCATCACAATAACACCCGAATAACGTGAAATAACACGAGAAATATCATCTTGTATTACCAGACCAGATCACAAGAAAACACGTGTATTTCTTTGTAGCCACGTGTCCGCATATCAGCGGACTCCAAGCGTAACTCTACGGTAGGAGTCCTGATGTAATATTAGGGGTGTGAGAAATTTGAAGAAAATGAAAGAAATGAGGTAAATGATTCAAATCAATTTTCGATAGTAAACTTCAACAAACAATTGCCAAAAATTACTAACATTTTTTTATCGCTTGGCAACTAAAATTTTAGCGGGTATAACCCTATCAATTAAATTATCTAGAAATTATATTTTTTTTCATGTATTGGCCCCTTCTTTTCAAGAGAGGAGTTTTAGAATCGCCTCTGCCACCTATTAAATTCAGATCCCTCTTATTTTAATAGAATGTGCTTAAACCCCTTCAACCATATATGCATTAACCAATACATTAACCAAGTAAAAGTTTAATATGGTTTATATAATAACAAGGATAAGTAAGAAAAAAAAGAACTAATACTAATTTGCAATGCATTTTATTGTCTTACATAAAAATTCTCTCCTTCACTCCATATTTTAAGAGTCATCATAAGAAAATTGTCTAATCAAATCTTAATCCTAATTAGAGAATGTGTTCCCTTAAAAGATGTGAATCTTTTCATGACATTTATGTGGAAGAGTGTCAATCCCTATCAATCCTATTCAAAACATTTATGTGATGACATTCTACAAGCTCTCTCTCTCTTAGAATCTCTTGTGTTTTATTCATGCACGTAGCTCCCCTTCTCTTCCACACATAAAGTTGGTAGGTGATATAATGCATCTCGGAACACATTCATAGATTCAGTTCTATCAAATCTCCATTAGGGTGTTAGCGAGATTAAGTCGGTGTGAATGGATTGAGTTTGAATAGAAATCGGCTTGTGACTCATTATAGTCGATTTCGAGCTCAATTCGGCTTAAAGTTGAAATGAACATGCTCAAATCCGAGTTATTTGGATCCATTCTAGCTCAAAATCGGCTTGAGATTGAAACAAGATAGCTCAAATTGAGTAATTTGGATCAATTTTAGCTTAATATCGGCTCGTAGTTTGTTGTATTTGATTTTATTTCCCCTTATATATAATTTTTTATAAATAAAAAAAATAATTCAAGTCAAGCTCGAGCCAGTTCGATCTGATCCTTGTAAGATTTGAAACAAAATTAGGTCCAAGATTTTGACTCATAGCTCAGCTCGTTTATTTGATCCGATCTCTATCCAAACTAGAATTCAAATAAAATTTCCAGCAATCAACGATCGACTAACGATCGTTGAGCTAAATTTAGAGCCCTAATCTCCATCGAGTGATGAATCATGAACTCTTATGGTTCGTTTGGGGCAGCTTGTGCGTTTCAGGATAAACTGATTATTCTGAAACGCGGCCCGCGGGCCGGCCGCGGGGGTCGTACGACCTGCGTTTCGCGTAAAAACCCAAATTCAATTTCAAATAAGCTGGCGAAACACACTAACAAAACGGTACAACGATGTTTTGAAAACGCCGCCCGCAGTTATAAGCTGCCCCAAACGGACCCTTAAGTTTTATTTGAGATTCTTTTTGGTTTATACATATACAGTATCTTTTTTCGTTTTTCTGTTCAAGAATATATTTATTTAGATTTCAATATATAATATTTATATTTTATTTCTAAACATAAATCAATTTACTAATTTTTAAATATACTAAAAATAATTTATAGACGTCCCATGTATTTATAAAAAAGTACAACCACAATCACCAAATACATATATAAATTAGATGAATATGGGCACGAATACTCATAAATAGTTTAGTTAGGCCAGAGAAAACAGTTGGTCCATTAATTATAGTTTGACTCATTTGGCCACCTTGTTCATTTTATTTTTATTTTTTTAAATTGAAGTTAAAGTGAAAAAGAAAAACAAATTAAATTTAAAAAAAAAAAAAAAATTCAAATCTATTTATTTATTTTTGTTAAGAAAATTTTAATTGAGTCTAGTCCAATTAATTGTATTGAAGATACTAAAGATTTAAATATATAATTTTAATTATAAATTTATTCATATTTTTTCACCAAAAATAATTATATTTATTGAGTTTTATTTCTGATATGATAGTCAATGTATTTAAAGAAAAAATTAAAATATAATTATATTGATTATATTTCTGGTTAATATTTTCATTGCATATTTAACAGCATGTATAGCTATAAAGTTAATTAAATTATAAAATTAATAGAAAAATATAGAATAATTCAATGCATAGAGTGTGAGTATTTATTAAATAATAAATGAAATATATTGCATGCAACCGATTACTATTTAAAGATATTTATTTGTATGAAATTATAATAGTTCTAATTAAATGTTTTAAATTATTTAAAAGATCATCTTTATGATTTATTTTCGGGTGCTCAAAGATATTGTGCACTATTGAGCGGCCAAAATTAATAATAATAATAATAATAATAACAATAATAATGTATACATTAAAATTCTCAGCACGAATCTCGAAAAGAATGAACCACCGGGGTTAAAAAGCTTCCCTTCGAGGCAAGCGATTAACTGACAATTCAACACCAAACATGAAAAGTTGTGTCTCTAAACCTGGGATAGATCAAATCTCTTAAAATATTTCCTCGCTTGATAACGACAAGATCCTTCAAGAGTGAAGCTCAAATCATCCCGACAACGAGTTTCGTCTGATATCTCGCACAAACAACGATGAGATTCGGTCTTGATAGACACCGTTATGATTCACCCAAGACCTTGTGAAAGGAAAATCCAACCAAGGTGACGAACTGACTCGACAGACAAATGCGCTTTAGCGAAATGAAAAATGAGCCATGACTCACCTGATGAAACAAATCAACCCGCCAGCCGAGACCAAAGCGCAGGTGAGAACCCTCTATCACAACTACTCATTCGACCAACATATGACAAGGTCGCCACTCAGCCATGTTAGTATACAAATATGTTATAATATTTATATAATTAATCAGAGCATTAATTACATTAAGAACGATTTCAATAACAGATCCCTTTTTACTGTAATTATACAAAATACGTTCATATAAATAAGTGACAAAATGACAACCAAAGAGAAGACATACAAATTGGACTCTCTGTTGATTTTCTCGATGGTAAAGTCTCGACCCACTCTATTTTTTTTTTATCTTCTTCACTTGACTCTAACTTTCGAGACATGTTCACAAAAAAGATAATATGGAATTCAACAAACAAACTATATATATATATATATATATATATATATATATATATATATATATATATATATATATATATATATATATATTGGTGAGAAATGCTCCCAACGCCAAAGTTCATGCCATATTCTTCAGCCGCTGAATGACACTTTATTTGAAATACAAATTTAAATAAATTATGGCATATAAAAAGAATTCAGCTTACATGCTAACGCATAGATGACGACAGAGAAATTGACGCATAACTAAGTCACAATCTTAAAAAAATTTGATCTTATTTTGACGCAAGTTATAAATTATAAATCATCACTTAATTTTATATTGCAAATTTAAAAATTAAATTTAATGATTTTCAAATTCACCAGTTTATACAAATAATTAGTCAATTATGCGTTGGAGAGGATGCTTGCGTCATCGCGAGCTCTGCTACACTTGCTCGCTCCATTCCGTTGCAACATATGTCAAATTGAGGGAGTTTCATTATGTGGTTTGGGGGTGCGGGGAATTAGGCCCGCGGTACTGTACATGGTTAATTTTATAATTACACATTGTACTCTAGGGTTATATATATATGTCATGTTTGTAACTTTAGGAATAATTTTGTACTCTTTTTCTAGAATTGAAATAAAGTCGCAGCTCTGCTCCTGGGATATAGGCATATTTGCCGAACCTCGTTAAATCTCTATGTGTTCTTCTAGATTTATCTCGATTCTTATTTCTCTTCGCCCTAATTTCTAGCAAGTTCTATTGAGTATAAACACGATCTTGAGAAGTAGAATCACTTAAATTGCACGAGTGGTATGATCATAAAAAACATATTTTAGAAGCCTTTAATGGCGATGTATCTGAAAAGATTACTACTGCCAGAGATTTCTTGAGGAAATTAAAAAGTGTATTGTTAAAGATGATAAAGTTGAAATAAGTACACTTTTAGTAGTAAACTTGGTTTCAATGAGGTATTAAAGGTGTACTTAATGAAGATTTCCACATTGCTTCAAAGTTAAATGCATTAAAATGTTATTGCTTTATGCATAGTTCAGTCAATTTAAGATTAATTATAATTGTTAAAATGAGAAATGGTCTCTAAATGAGCTCATTTCTTATAGTGTGCCAAAAAGAAGAAGGATTGAAGCAAGAAAAAGATTATAAGTGTATACTAAGCAAATATCTTAAAAGATAATATTAAGAAAATATAAAATGATTAAGAACTTGCATATAAACTCAAAATTATTAATATATCAAGAAAAATAAAGAATCTTCTTATTTGTAATAAGATTGAACATATTAAGAATGATTGTACTAAATATCATGCTTTGTGTATAAGAAAAGGTAAACTTTTCACTTTGGATTGTTTTGAGGTCAATTTAATTTCCATACCAAAATATACCTGGTGGATATAGTCTGATGCTACTGCTCATATAAGTGTGTCTATATAGGATTGCTTAAATTATCGATAGTTAAATGATAATGAAAGATTCATATATGTAGGCGGTGACAATTTGGTAGAGGTTGAAGCTATGAGAAATTTATTGTTATTATTAAAGATGGGACATTATTTGAATTTGAAAGATACTTACATTGTACCATCATTTAGGCAAAACTTTATTACTATGCATGCTTACTCTTATTTATTTGGGAATAATCAATCTAAACTTTATTCGAATTCAAAGATTATTCATATTGGCTTTTTTCTTATCATAATAATCTATATTTACTTAATACAGACGTCTCATTTAATGAAATCTTACAATAAATTCATGTGGTATGAAACATATTTTAGCAAAAAGAATTATGTTTCATTATAACAAAAGTGTTTAGGGTATATCTCTAAAAATAGAATTAGGAGATTTATGTTTGGTAGAATTTGTTGATTCCCTTTATTTCATGAAATTTCAATTTTGGGTTAATTGTATTGAGGAGAAACAAACAAAAGTATAAAGTGATTGGGTATTAATGGAACATTAAAGGACTTAGAAATCCACATGGATATTTGCAGACCATTTTATTCTACTTTGATCAACGATATTTTTAAATTTATAGATAATTTCTCTCATTATGAATATTTGTATCTCATTCGAAAGAAGTCTCAATCAATGTGCATGTTCAAGGCTTATAAAGATAAGGTTGAGAATTAACTCAACAAACAAATTGAAGTTGTTAGATCGGACCAAGATGGTAAGTACCATGACATATATGATGGATCAAATGAATAATATTTAGGGCCTTTTGTTAAGTTTATAAAGTAACATGGAATAGTACCATAATGTACCATGCGAAGATCTCCTAACACGACAGGTGTTACTGAGAGAGAAAATACAACTCTCCAGGACATGGTAAGAAGCATGATTAATCATTCAACTTTATTGACCTTATTAGAATCTCTCTGGGAAAAGATATAAATGCTACAACTTTTATTCTCAATAGAGTTCTAATTAAGGCAACAACTAACATATTTGATGAGCTTTAGGCAGTTAAAAGACCTAGTTTAAAATACTTTCATATTTGAGGATGTCTAACTGACGCTAGACTTTGTAGATAAAATGAAAAGAAACTGAACTCTAGAACTATTAGTTAATACTTCATTAGATACTTCATGAGATCAATGAGCTAGAAATTTTTTGATCCCAACACTAAGTCTATTTTTGAAATGGGAAATGCAATATTATTTTAACATATTAAGTTTAATTGAGACAATAAGATTAGAAATTTATCTTTATAGAGGAATCTATTGTCTTTTTTTTTTCTCTTTTTTTAGCTTTTACTTTTGTTCCATTACTCACGTTGGTCAAATAACAAGTTAAAATCTCAAGCCAATATAAGCCAACTCTTCAAGCAAAATGAAAATAAAATAATTATTCCTAAAGAAAAAAAAACTCAATAATACCAAAGAATAAATTTCATTAAGAAGATTCATATGAGTAAAGGGTAAGAAAATTTTCAAATGATTTCATAGTTTTAATCCAAAAATATGATGATGACATTGGATTATGAAAAATAATACAATTAACATCAACCAAGTTAAATAAAGTTATAAATGTTAAAAGTGAATTAATGTCATGATTGAAGAGATTAATTCTATGAAAGACAATAATACGTAGAATCTCAATCTATTACTCGAAGGTGCAAAATAGGGGTGTCAATTCTGGTCAGCGGGTCAGGTTCATGTCTAACACGAAAATGATCAGCCTAAATACTTAAATCTGACCCAAATAATAAACGAACTGAAAATAAAGACCCGAACCCGAGCGTGACTCTCAGGTTAGTCGGTCAATGTTATTGGATCGGAATATTAATAACCCAATCTCTCATGGATCAAGGTTTAATTCCACATTTATTTATTTTAATAAAATTGACATCTTAAATATATGGTTCTCTCTTTCCATTTTTGTAAAAGTCTTTAACAATCTTTACATAAACACTACACTGTTCTTATCTATTTATGTACCTAACACCTAAACTTTCATATTTATGTGCATATCACTTAATTCCTTAAACTTTTTACTAGTAAATGCACATTTTCATGTAGAGCCTTTTAACACCAAAATATTATAATTGAGTATCAAAGTTTAGATATTGTATATGCAAATATATAAAAATTATATGCTATGTATGTAAATTTTTCTATAAATTAAAACAATGATGATAAATTCTTATCTACCTAAGGCAGAGTACCCATATCTTATGTATTATACACATCTAGCACCCAAAGTTTCATATTTACAACACATCATTCAAATCATTAACAGCAAATAAATACCATTATAATTATTTTTTAAAATCAAATACACCTTTTAATGCATATCTTTATGACACTGAGGTGTTATAAGTATATAATATATACATACATATGTATCTATATACATACATACATTAGAATGGTGTGGCATGAATGTAAATTTACCAAAAATTTATTTTGGATATACTTATGTATTATTATTATTATTACTATTGTTTTGGTTTTTTTGTGTAAGAGTATGCAATATATCAAACCATAAATCGCTAGCTCAGTACTAAAGACAAGAACATAGAATAAGGAATTAGAAAATGATTATATTTTATATCAAATATAATCCCAAAAATTAAATGATAATTGCGTTCAACATCAAATATTATGTGATAATTAAATGATATATATTTAGTTGAAACTTTTTGGTTTTGGAGTGATGCTCTCAATGTCCAACAATAAACCACCTACAATAATGAAAATAAAATAATAATAATAATAATTAATTATACACATAAATCATTAAATTTTGTGTCAATATTTTTTTTCTTCTTTTTATTTTTTTTTTTCAGCTCGGTCTTAATTAATTCACTTATGATTACGGGTATTAAAATTTGACCAGACACATCAATTCGTTCTGAAGTAATCTCAGAAAATTAAGATTCGTGTTGGCACAAATAATTTTTTGGTCGGGTTCAGATAATTATTTTGGGTTTGATGTAGGTTGACACTCCAACCCAAAATTGATTAGAAATTGACCTAAAATTTATCTGAATGGTTGTTATGCCTTATGATAAGCATGTTGTACAGATTGGTTGAAGGAGGTTCAGGTTGGACACTTTCATGTTGAGTGGAGTCTGGTTAAATAAATAAAAAATAAAATAAATTGAGAAATGTTGTTAACTGCTACTGCCTCTCCTTCCATTATGCGAACGAATTCTGCTCCCGATCTTCAAATTTGCGATTTGAACCCTGCCTTTTGTCTCTCGTGCGAAACTGAAAAACCACTGCTCCTCCCGTCTCTCTCTCTCTCGCGGAAACAGAAAGCCCCCTCCGTCTCCGTCTTCGTCTGTGGTTTGATTGAGAGGGTTCCTCTTCGACGGGTGTATTTCACAAGGTTTGGTTTTGCGTGATTGACAGAAGGAACAAGAAAATAGTTGAAGAAGAATGTGCACTTCTTGATTTCTTCTTGTTGGCTTGGAGCAGAAGAGAAATATGTTTTTTCTCTTGTACGTATTTTTTCTTCTTCGGTGTTCTTGCTCTTGGGTGAATCTCGGTGTAAAGTGAGAGAGCAAATGAGAGATCCTGTAATTGTCGACACGATCAAACTAGTATAAATTCCTCAATTTGTAAAATCCTCTTCAACTTCGTAGATGTAGGCAATTTGTCGAAACACGTAAATCTGTGTGTTTTTGTGGTGTGAATTTTTATCATTTTATTTTTCACTTCATCTTCGATCGTTCTATTCAATTTCAATATACCACAACATTTCACTCGTTTAAAATTCGGGTCAAGTAATTCTTAGGCAGACACTAACCCGATGGACTAACCTGATTTGACACTTTTAACATTGAACTAGATAAAATAATGGTCACACAATTTTTCCATATATGATGTGTTGTGTGTGCATACACCATTAAATGATGTGTTGTGTGTGTGCATACACCATTAAATTCTCTAAGATTTTCAATAAATCAAAATCAAGTTATTTGACGACTATTCATTTCACAATTCCATCTAGATATTTTAATCAACCGTATTAATTATTTATAGAGACAAAGGCCTCATGATGATGATGATGGAAGTTCAGTTATTTCTGGAAAATGAAAAATGACATGAAACCAATTTTTTTGCATGAGATAAATATGAAGGATGAATAGAACTAAATTTTTGCTTGAGAATCTCAGATTTTACTAAATGAAGCAGCAATAACAGACAATTCATCTGCATGATGTAATAAGAGAAAAAGATTCTAGACAAAGAACATGTTAGAAGTAGTTTCAACTGCTCATCCTGCCCAATGTACCGATTGATGGAGTTGGGGGCACATGCATGCATGCCACACAATTCTTATGAATTTACAAATCTAACGTCTAGACATTCATGTTTACTTGCATGTCACTCAAATGTTTAACATTCATGTTTTCGGTGGGCGGATATGTTCGAAAATTAGGAAAGAGGATAGACTGGTTCAAGCTGTTTGAGTGATCAGCGGTCCGATTCTTTAGATAAAAAAGTGTGAGTGCGTGACCCGATATTTAAGTATTCATTTAGTTTTCTGATTCACTCAAGTCTTTGATGGAGCACCTATAATGCTCCGTGAGAGGGAATGAAAAAAGATTTCTTCGATAGTTTACTGATCCCTTGAGACTTTCGAGATAAATATAGAGTGGGATTCAGAAATAGATTTTTTTGATATGGGCCATTAGCTCTTATTGCTTGTCCTGCGAGGAGTGTAGGTTTTATTTTCCTTTATAAGTCGCACTATCAGCATTCCAAGGACTATCCTTCTTCTGCTAGTGTTTATTTTGTTTTTGTGTGCAGGGAGTAGTCTTTGAGTAACCACTTAGTGGCGTGGGAAGCCATTTATCCTCAGGCGCTTAGACTTGTGTTGTGAAAAACGACGACAATAAAGTGAAAAATGAAACGAGTAAAATTGCATGCAGAAAAACACCAGAGCTACACACAAATTTACGTGATTCGACAAATTTGCCTACGTCCACAAAACTGTAGAGGATTTTATTTCTTCGAGGAATTACACTGTCGAGCGCTTCGATATTTACAAAAAAATCTCTCCCTTCCTCTCTCTCTCTTCCTCTCTTTCTCTTAGCTCTCAAGAGGACTTGACTTGGCTTCTCCTTTAAGCTAAAAGAGGTTATTTATAGAAATCATGAGAGCGGTAGATGGGAGATAGGTGAGCAGTAGGTGGCAAAGTAGCTGAGCGGTAGGTGAGATTCTTAAATTGTGGTGGACCGAGTCTCCACATTACCCAACAATTCTCGCACTTGGAGTGGGACATTGACGACATCACCTACTAGCTGCATCATCTACTAGTTGTACCGATATTTTCCTCAAACATGATATCCTTCACCTCTACAACTCGAAGCCCATGTCTTCATGCTAGAAGACCAACTGAAGTTGAGCACAAGTTCAGCTTCTCACTAGTAACAACCTTAGTTGACATATCACTGTCAACGTAGCCTTGTACCACCAAGCTCTTTCTTAGGTTACTCTTGTATTTGCTTATAACTCCCACTTCATGAGCAATATTCTGCCTCTGTTGAAAGCCCTTTTCAACAAGTCTAGCTTTGTACCTCTTACTACCACCAAACACAGTCTTCACCTGGTACACTCACTTGTTATGCATTGCCTTCTTCATTGGTAGAAATTCTGCTAGCTCCTAAGTCTGATTCCCTGGCAGGGAATCCGTCTTCTCATTCTTGGTCAACTTCCACTTGCTCGAACTCTCATCTTGCAAGATTTCTTCATAACTTTGTGGTTCTCCACCATTTGTTTGTACAAGGTCCGGTTTTCCTGCCTTTGACGCTCTATCACTTTTCAAGAAATTGACCTTCTTTTGCTTCCCCATAATGCATCTCTGACTTATGTGTCTACGCCTGAGTAGATCTGTAGTCATATATAGTGTATCAATTTTCTTACCCGAGCCATTACTAATGCTCCTTTGGTAACCTTCCATGCGTTATCTGAGAACATTATCAAATGACAATCATTATTGAGCTGCCCAACAGAGATGAGGTTTTTCTTCAACTCAGGAACGTGTCTGACCATTTGCAAAGTTCATTTGAAAAGAAATTATGTATTGCAAAGTTCATAAGTTCAATAGTGTGAACTGCCCAACAGTTCACACTATTGCAACATAATTTCGCATTAACTCGCTACGAGAATATGTATGAAAAGAAGCCCCTGAATCTAGCATCCAATCATCAACAGAACTGTGAACTGTCAGCAATAGTGTATCATGTATTTCTTCAATTACAACATTAGCGTCATCATTCTCCTTCTTCTTAGGATTCCTGCAGTTCCTTTTTATGTGGCCAGCTTTGCCACAATTCCAATAAGTTGTTTGCGGACCATACTTTGATTTTGATCTTCCTCTGTTTGAGTTCATGTCATGTGATCTCCCTCTCGAATCAACATTTGGTGCCGAACTTGAACATAAGGCCTCGCCAGAATCCTTCATGCGCACCTCCTCAGCCAAAATCAAATCACGAATATCATCATATTTCAGCTTAGATTTACCTGCAGAACTACTAACGATCATCCTCATGGCTTCCCAGCTATTTGACAATGAAGCCAACAATATCAGCGCACATATCTCATCATCAAAATCAATTTCAACAGACGACAACTGATTTGTGATATTGTTGAAATCATTTAGGTGTTGAGCAACAAACACACTTTCCGTCATCTTCAAGTTGAATAACTTTTTCATCAGATGCACCTTGATATTCACCGATGGTTTTTCAAGCATACCTGATAAAGCCGCCATGAGATCTATAGTAGTCCTCTCCTTGATGACGTTGTGGGCAACCGATCTCGACAGGGTTAATCGTATAACCCCTAGAACCTATCGATCCAACAGATTCCATTCCACCTCGTCCATGTTTCCTGGTCGCTTTCCCAGTAACGAAAGATGAAGTTTCTTCTCATAAAAGTAGTATTCTATCTACATCATTCATTAAATAAAATCTGTGCCATTGAACTTCTCGATCTCCGATGTCATCACTTCATCTCCACCTATCATTCTTCCTTAGATCCGAACCCAAGCTCTGATACCAGTTGTTGTGAAAAACAACGACAATAAAGCGAAAAATGAAACGAGTAAAATTGCACGCAGAAAAACACCAGAGCGACACACAGATTTACGTGGTTTGAAAAATTTGCCTACGTCCACGGAACTGCAGAGGATTTTATTTCTTCGAGGAATTATACCATCGAGCTCCTCAAAGTTTACAAGAAAATCTCTATTTTATTCTCTCCCTTCCTCTCTCTCTCTTCCTCTCTTTCTCTTAGCTCTCAAGAGGACTTAGCTTAACCTTGCTTGGCTTGGCTTCTCCTTTAAGCATAAAAAGAGGCTATTTATAGAAATTATGAGAGCGGTAGGTGGGATGTGGTAGGTGAGCGGTAGTTGGGAAAGTAGATGAGTGACATGTGAGATTCTTAATTAGGAGGTTAATTAAATTGTGGTGGACCAGGTCTCCACATTACCCATTTGTCCTTAGACCCTTAGGCTCCATTTATCTTATCTATTAAAGTCTATTGTGGGTTGTAGCTTTTGCATTTATTTTGAGAGCTTTATTCCTCTTTTATCCTCCTCATTTCTTTGCCTAGGTCAAACAGGGGGGTTAGTTTGGGGATTTTCAAAGATACACATTTAAAGTATAACTTTAGACGATTATGATGATTGAGCTTACTAACACCATGATCAAAATAGGGCATGGAATTGAGGGCTCACTGAACCCTACTGATCAAACAAAGACAATAAAGGTGTCTGGTAAAGCTAATAACCTAAAAACTAAATTGTATTTATAGATCAAATTTGAAATTAATGTGAATTTAAGTTACTTTTTTACAAATTTAATAAAACATCTCATAAATTAACACAAATTCAACATGACTACATGAAAGCAACTATACATGAATTAATTGATTAAAACTATATATTATTATTTAAAATTTTAAATGGCATTCATGTCAAATTATCTAACATGGTAAATGTATTCCGAAAGTGATGTCTATACCTATAGAACATACTTATTTTTTATCCAATAAATTATTATGATAGCGATGTTTGAAGAGGAGGTTTTGTGGATCTAGCTTCTATTTTTAATGCTGCACATGAATTGGTCAGCTTAAGACCAAGAGGAGCAGACACAGTTAAGTGCATCTAATTATTATAGCAAATGATTGATAGATTGTACATTTCGAAAGCTATGCACACAATTTTAGGATGTGTTTGGGACAACAGTGCAGTGATGTCACGGTACTGTATCACATTTTGTGTTATTTGACAAAACTGTGTTCTGCCTGTATTTTCAAAAACTGTTGTGGGAAGTTATGTTTTGCATCCTCACCTAACTAGCTGTTGTAACTGTCAGAAAACTACGATATGAGTTTTTGAAAATAATAAAAAAACTTATAATTTGTACCGCAGCTTTTAAATATCACTTTATTCTGTAACAGCTTTACAACTATTTCTTCAAACAGCTGCAACCGTCACAAACAAATCTTTAACCTATACATCGAGAATTCAGGCTTTCAAAATCTTTATATGAAATATGAGTTGAAATATGGGTAGAGACAAATAGTTTTGTAAAAGTATTAAAATTTTATTTTATTTTATTAATTTTAAACATTAATTCATCTAAAGTTAAATTGATCATATATGAATATATTTTGGTAGCAAATTAAAGGAGACCATATTGCAGGTGTCAAATCATGTCTATTTTAATATTATAAATACAAATATACTTTGAATCTTATAGCACGTCTATTTTAATACAAAAATCAAAGCATTTTTATTTTTTTTTAACAAGAAGTTAGCACTGTTTTCATGTCGACAGTATGGGCATGAGCAAGAGTTAAGAAGCACATTTAATTATGTGACAAAAGGGGTTGTTTCTGACAGGAGCACAAGTCAAAATGAACGTTCTTGCACAGTATGCCTGAAATATTACATTCATACCTTATAACAAATTTATATAAAATGTATGGGGCATTTACATACATACCACATAATTCTCATGTATTTGCATATCTAACATCAAAACCTTACTCTCTACATTCACAACATTTAAATTTTTAACATCATCACAAATTCCGCTTCACAAACATTTTAAAATTTGAATGCATCATTTATGCATGTAGGATGATAGCATCAAGATGATATATATGTAAATTCAAAAGAGTTGTGTGATACTTATGTAAATTTTTCTTAAATTGTTTGTTTTAGTTAAATTTGCTTTGGATGTGACATCTATTCTCATTATTAACTCTCATGATTTATAATAACTGTAGTTTAGACATGTATGTCGGCTTGTCTCAGAGGAGTAATTATTTACAAACATCAATTGGGTCATGTTGAGGAAAAATTTTTCCACACGGAGCCAATAGGCAGAGCTCCGTACAGGCGCCAATTAGAATAAGCCCCCAAGGAAAATGTGTATGCCAGCGGACTCCACTTTAAAAAATTATAAATTTATTAAATTAAATATTGCTTAGGTGACATTATTCTAATTGGAGCCCGTACACAGCTCTGTGTATGAGTTCGGTATGAAAAAATTTCTCTCGAGTCTGATTAGGTTTTGTTATAAGATACCTAATTTATATTCGTTTAAGTTTCGTCTAACTCTATTCATTTAGAATTAAAATTTTTAATCTACACTATGAAAGTATATTAGGCAAATAAAAATGCATATGTTCATAATAAAAAAATGATTATATTTACAGTAAAAAGAGGGTAGGCAGTCTTGATCAAAACGTGCATTTTTGTGTACTTCATCAAACAAATGCAATTAATCATGATAATGAAGGAAGGAGTTCAAATTAAAATCTTGTCCAAAACTAGTTTCAACCATCATCTTGTCCTCTTGTTATTTACCCTTATGGCTAGCATAAGATCCATCAGCCACATTAAATCTACAACAAATATAATTCAATACATAAAAGAAAATGTTATATCTTATCTTACATGTCATATCAATGGTGTGTATCATGTTCATATATATGAAATAGCATGTATAGCAGTTCATGTCATTGTCAATTCATTAAAATGCATACGGTGAAATATGAATTGCAAGTATGCAAAAAAGTTTTAACATTGAGATCACATGCAGACAAGTAATAACACTTGTAAGCAATCAATGCAATTGTATCATAACCAATCATGCTATTCTACATTACATGTAAATAAAGATTATGACATGTGGATGAAATGAGTTTATTTTGTGACTTAATTATCCTATTTTATATGATTAAGTTATGCTTTGAGAAAGTTTCTGGTGTTGTGTTGCAAGATTCAGGGAAAGGGAGCGAGCGGAGCTTGAAACATTGCTAACCGGAGTAAAGTGTTGTTTTGGCGTCTAGGCGCCAAATCTAGGCTAGAATCGTGCACTAAAATGAGAGCTTGGAAAGTAGGCTCCGCGATAGTGGTTCCTAGTCTCTAGAGATTGGGCTTCTAGGCGTCAGGTTACCTTGTTTTTTCCAAGAAAAACCCGAGAGCTCGAAAGGTAGGAGCTGCTCTTGCAACGCTTAGGCATCACATATCAAGCGCCTAGGTGTAGCGATCCGAGTGCTTAAGCACCGTATGACCTGGAGATGAAATCTTGTATTGTGCTTAAGCGCTAGCCACTGGTGTCTAGGCTCCAATTAGAAAAAAAAAGTGACAGTTTTTGTGGTTGGGATGCACCTCTTTGCCGGGAGAACTATATAAAAATGTTGAATACGAAGTTTTGGGGGGTTCTCTCTGTCTTTTCTATCATTCTTAAAGGAAGAACACTTAAGGAGATGATCAAGGAAGCATTTTAAGGAGTTTTTAAGGGAGGAAATGTAAAATTTGTGTGGATCATGTGGGTGTTAAACTTATTGCATTTTATTTCATCACCTTACTTTGTTAGGGAATAAGATAAATACAATCAACTTGTATTTCTCCCGTAATTTCTTTGTAAGGACTTGGAGTATGTTGGATTTTCTTAATTCAAAGTTTGTGTTGATGTGTTTTATCACGAGTAGTGAATAGTTTTTCTTGATTCTTCCTTGAATTGGGATTGTGGTAGGATATAATTGAGAATTTCTTTATGATTTGCATTAGATTGTCTTTAAAGTGTTGTTTTAACTTACAACCTTCAATTACATTCTACCTAACCAAGAGAAAAGTTATACTCTTTCGTAAAATATGAGATCTAGAAAGATACTTAGTTGAACAAAATGGTTAACCATATAAACTCATTGGAATATGGATATTACAATTGAGTTTATGCAATAATTTTGTGAGATATTATCTGTTGGACTTATCAAGAGATTTAGAAAACTAAACTTGTGACAATCAATCTTTCTTAGACTACCGAAAGGGGGTAAGAAAGACTTCGCTTGTGTCAAAGACTTCGCTTGTGATTGACACTATCCTTGAATCAAATCTTTAGTTCTATCCACAACTTGACTATATCAAGGGAGAATTTTTTGATCACCTGAATATCTTAAAAATTCCTCTTGCTTGCTAGGATAGACTTGCTTTTCAAAATTTAGAATAGAAACCTATTTAAACTTGAGAACTACAACATTTCAAGCTAGGAAAAATATTATTAAACTATAACTTTTAAAAATTTAGATTCATCCCGTTCCTTGTGGGTTTGACACATTGAAATCAGTTCCGTATATTACTAATATGTCGTGTTTACTTAGTTAGTTGCACTTGCTTCATCACACTTGACGCGTGTCAAGTTTTTTGGTTCCATTGTCGGGATAGTATAGTAGTGAGAGTTTCCATCTGTCACGTGGGTGACCCAGGTTCGAACCCCTACAATGGAGTAGATAAATATCTTTTAGTTGTACCAAGAGAGTAGCTAAATATCTTTTGGTTCAATGTGTCAACTTCCCCAAAGTGCCAATGATTTAGCCAAACAAAATTTAAAGCGAATACATGTTAAAAAGACAACTTTTATAAATAATTCATCTAAGTGAGTTTCTTGAGTAACATAGTACATAAATTTTAGAAATAAAAATGTCTTTAAGTTATCTCTGCTCCATATTTGGGTGACTTCCCATACAACATATCCTTGTAATCTATATACTCTAAGGATGACCTATCGTTATTTGATTTAGCTTTCTGATAGCTAGGTTGCATGAAGTTGGATCAACTTTATTTAACATCAGGACATCATCTTTGAATAATTTCATTCATTCGCTAGTAGATCGAGTGCAATTTTGGAGCCTTCTTTGTTGATGGGTCGCCATTCGTCGAATTCTTCTCATTGAACCATAATGTCACTACTACCCCTTGGCTATGCAATTTATATTTGACTGATAATATCAATTCAACTCCATTTAAAAACAAGAATGTTGTTTGTTGAGTTGTCGTCAAAGGCGTGGTTCTTAGAGACCATAAGACATATTGAAAACGGTCAAACCACTTCCTTTTCCCTCATTCAAATTTTTTTCATAGTAGGTTCATTTTCTCTTTTTTTTTTCCATTCTCAACTTTCTCATTCATTTGTTAATGATGATTGGAGGAATACTTCAAGTTGATTTCACATCTCTGGTATAGGTCTTTGATTGTCTGATTAAAGAATTGTGTATATTATCGGTTACAAAGAAATAAAATTAGTCTATATAAAGTCACATATGACTTCAACTTTAATTTTGACTAATGCTTTTGCCTCAATATATTTAATGTAGTAGTTGATTGAAAAAAATTATGATTTTTTGTCCCTTAGATAGGAGGAAGGCCAAAGGAGGCCTAATCCCCAAACAACGAATGGCTAGAGACACATAATGGGTGTAAATATTTTGCATTGTTCACACCTTTTTGAAAACACTTTTGAATATTTCCTGAGAGTTGGCAAGCAATAACATTGCCTAATTATTTGATTTACCAAAGTCTTAATCTCATTCTAAGTGACTTCCACGTTCGTCTAATTGGACTTCTTTGAGAATTCCTTCTACTTCATCTTTGCACACACATCTTGAGTAAAGTGTTATCATACATATTCACAAAACTTCTCATTCAGAATAAAGTATTGCACCTCCTTGATCTTGAATCCTCTATGATCCTTTATCTCGATGATGAGTTCCTCGATCTTGAGAAATAGAATATATGGATTGTGCCAACATTTAGCCTTCTTTCTTTCCAAGCTCATATCCTTGACTTTAACAATTGTAGGATGAGTTGGTTTTTGTGATCATCTTCCAATTGGAAGATCGCACATGAATGAGAGATCTGCTAATTATTTTTTATTCCTAAGACCATGTTCAAGTTTGAAGAACTCAAACTCTTCATCTCTTTATTCACTTTCAGAAGATATTTCATCATTATCTTTTCTCTAGCTTTTGAATAGTTTGTTCATATATTTCACTATAAGTTAGGATTCAAATTCCACCCGTAGTTGTCTCACACTAATTTCATGAGTGAACCACAATTTGATAGTAAGGGCATCATACTCAGGTTAATTATTGGTCACCTCAAATTTGACCTCTATTGAATGTATAGGTACCCGATCAAACTTATGAACACGACTCCAAGTCTAGCACCACACTGGCTTGATGCTTCGTCCACATTTAAGATCTAGGCGGAGTCATTGATTGATTCTTAGTTCTCTTGGTCACCAAGCTCAGAGAAACCTAAGAATAAGTCAACAATATTTTATGCCTTGATCATCATTATAGGAGTGCAAGATAAGTCAAATTTGTGTTGTTTGATAGCCCAATTGAAGAATTATTTAGAATATTCTCTCTTGCCCAAGAACAAATTGAGAGGATGATTGGTGACAACTCATATGGGATGCATCTAAAAATAAAAACGAGCCTTAATGCTGAAATAATTAACAAAAACATTAATTTCTTTCCATAATTAAGTACTTGAATTAGTTACTTCAGTGGACTTGGCTACATAGCAGACCAAAAATTATTTCTTATGTTTCTCTCAAACTAAGAATAAATTGATTGCCTTAGAGCCGACTCCTAAGTATAACTACATTTCTTTCTTAGGTTTCAGGCTCTAGACAAATAGTGTTGTTGCTAAGAAGTTCTTCAATTGAAGAAAGACTTGTTCGCTCTCTGTCATCCAAAAAAAGTTATTGGCATTTCTCAAGACTTTGAAGAAAACTGCACAGTTATTTTCATAATAGAAAATGAAGCGACTGAGACTCATTATTTGGTATGTTAGTTTCTATAATTTTTCTATATTATTGGGAGAGGCATATCGATAAGTGCTTAGACTTTCTCAGGATTAATCTTGATTCACTTAGGTGTTAACAAATTTCAACCAAAATGTAAATCTGGTTAAAGTCACCTTTAACCAAAATGTAAATTTGAAAATACAACCACCCTAAAACATCATTTAATTTTTCATAGATTAATTTCAATTCACCACGAATCAAATAAAACATAATATATCATTTATAAAGGACTCAATCTTAGCCAAATGATATTATAGTATTTATTGCAATTAACCACAAGGATAACTCTCTCAATAGCAACTCTAGCAAAAGCTACTATGGCTGAGCTTACTTGGGCCTAACTTATCTTAAAATCTTGGCTTATGGTATACATATAGACAAACATACATTATTTTACCATTCAATTTCCCCTCATTCAAATAAGTAGGTGAAAATTTTGAATTCAATTATTTTACCATTTTAATTTCATTTTCATTCTTTTGATCTGCTCCATTGTTTTCAAAGCAAAATTTCATCAAATGTATATTAAAAAAAATATGTTGCAATATTAAATCAAAATTGTCAATGCCTAATAACGGGATGATAAATTGACAATTGGGTTAGTTAGTTAGTATTAGCCCATTTAATTTAACTTTATTAACGTTTTCTGCGGGCTTGGGCTAGTGGATTTGGGTTTGACAATGCATGCAAATAAGCCCAAGACATTGAATTGTTCTCCTCCTAAAAACGGATGACCATTGTCTGCCTAATTTTATTTTTATATTTAATATTTAATATAGCCTTTAAAATGAGAAGAAAGTTCTTTATTGTCATATAAAATTTAAAAATTAATATGAATTAACTTTTATAATATTTATTATTATTTGTTCATTCATTAAACAGCCAAAAAAAAACATAAATTATCCATAACATTTACTAGTCTTTTAAAAATATAATATATTCCTATTTCAATAATAAATAAATTATATTTTTTGTGAAATTTGGGTCATTTATTGAGAATATATTGATACATTTAATTGATAATCAAATAATTTTAAAATTTGCCATAACTCCATATGCAATGATTGGTAAAATTGACGAAAAGATGAAACATTTTTATATCACGTTTGAATGATCCAATATTATTATTCTACATCAGTAACACACTTGCATGAATCTCAAGGAGATCCAATTGACCAAAAGACAGAAAAGAACAGCTAAAGAGGGCCCATTGGTGGATGAGCATAGTCCCACTTAACCAGTTGCTACCTCTTAAGCCGAGGCTGGGGGCCTAACAAGAGCAAACCACCCAAACCAAATTAAGACTAATTGAGCCGAGCAGAGACGACGATTTACTTATCACAACAACTCAACTCAAGGGAAGAATTCAGTATCGCCAACCATCACACAAAATCCCTAGTGATTCCTCATTAGGAGCCAAGAACCGGCAATAACATAATACACGAAGCATCCTTAAGGACCACCTCATCAATGAATGAGCTATATATTGGATTACAGTGATTCAACCTCAGCTCAATAACTAAGTCCCACTCTGCCGATAGGCGCACTCATTATCCAAGGATTATATGAATGAAAAAATATTCTTATGACTATATTTTCTTATACAAATAATTCAATTTTAAATAGAATAAAAAAAAATTCAAATTTGTGTTACATAGTGTTAGCGCATAGCTACATGATGATGAGGTGCGTTCAGGTTGGTGCAAATTGGTCGTTCAGAGGGCGTGCCAGAAGGTGTGCTGGCCTGAATAAACCCTCAATATACCATAGAATACACCCATGTAATATTCTTTTCGGCTACAAACCTGCAACCCTGTTCAGAGTTAGAGGTGTGAAAAATGATGGTATAAATAAACGATATTTAGGTGCATGCCACATAACTTTAATATATTTAATATCTAATGTTTAAATTATTATATATCAACATATATGCAATGCCAATTTTTTGCATCATATCGTAAGCGCCATTATTTTTAACTTCTAAAAGCTTGATACTCCTTGTTTTGCATAGATTTTAGCAGTTGTATACTCAAAAAAAGGTCCGCATCGATCTCGAGATAATCTAGTAGTCAGTCACCTCACTTCAATCGACCAACCAAGTTTTCTCCCTCACCCACCTCGCTTCAGTCGACTAGCCGAGCTCTCTCCCTCGGCTGTCTCATTTCAGTCCGCCAACCAACTCTCTCCTGTATCGATCACGAGACGATCCAACGGACAAAATAAAAAGACTAAAAATGTCTTTTGCTTATCTCATCAAGACTTGACCAACTATGTAATTTTTGTATACTTGACTCATTCAATAAGGTTGTCCTCTTTGTCTTCCATTAGGTTCATGGCTAGACACCAACAAGTTATCATTCACTTCATATGGAAAATATATTTTAAAAGCTTCTCGTTCTCTTCACTTCTCTCATCTTTTTTTGTTTACAGTTTTGTGATACAGTACAATTAAGAATTGTATGGATTTATGGAGTGACGAGTTTATCTTTTATCGTTTATAACCAACCACCACTAATTCATAGCATACATTGGGGTCTTTTATGTTATTCATCATTTAACACTTTAACGTAACATTTATATATAATTTTTTTACAACCACTATTTAAGACTGTTATTAGCTTTGTAGCATACTTTGAAGAGAATCACAATTTCAACAAACTGCCGTCCGACCGGCTGTTCCGGATGTTTCCACCTACCGTCAGCCACCTCTAAACATGCAAAATTTACATAAGAATCATTTCTTGCATATTTTCATATACGACTCAACACACTTATATACTTACTTGCATACATCTTAGTTTATTCGTTTTCTAGCTCTCGGGGAACTCGAACTCAGATAGAAAAACCAACAATGATGACAAACGCACGATTGGTCAAAAGAATAAAAAACAACCGACAACGATACCAAGAGTGTTTGATTGGTCAAATGCATAACAAAACAACCAAAAACAACACCAAGAGTGTCTGATCAGTCAAAGACATAACAAAACAACCGACGACGACGCCATGAGCGTCTGATCGGTCACAGGAATAACAAAACAACTGACAACGATGCCAAGTAAGTCCGATCGAGTGCAGAACTACACGACTCCCCTCCGTGGTGAGCAACTCTAAGACTCCCCTCGGAGCGAGCAATTACAAGACTCCCCTCCGAGGCGAACAACTCTAAGACCACCCCCCTCCCTCCCTCCCCTCTAGGAGCAAATTTAAGACTTGCCTTCAGTGCGAGCAACTCTAAGACTCTTCATCGGGGTGAGCAACTACAAGACTCCCCTCTGGGCCGAGAAACTACAAGATTCCCCTCCAGGGGAAACAAAGAAAAAACTACTCTTCGGAGCGAGCAACTCTGGGACTCTGGTAGGTGATGACAAACGTACCAGAACCGAGCGTGAAAACCGCTTAGCAGAGAGTATCATTAGCAAATTAAGTATTCAAGACTTGTTTGATTTTAAAATTTCCTTGCCCTTATTGTAGTAGTCACTATCAATGAGTAAGAAAATTGAGTAGCTTAATATTTATACTAAAAAATGGTCTACATGGATCTCGAGACAATTAAGTAGTTGGCCACCTCACTTAAGTCGACCAACTAAGCTCTCTCCTTCAACCACCTCACTGCAGTTGACCGACAAAGCTCTCTCCCTCAGCCAACTCATTTCAGTATGTCGACTAACTCTCTCTTGCATCGATCTCGAGACATCTAACCGTCGAAATAAAAAGGACTAAAATGTCTTTTGCTTATTTCTTTAAGACCTGACAAAATATATAATTTTTGTATATTTTTTACCCCTCCGGTCTACTATAAATAGCAGAGCTTCATGATGTAAAAGTGACACTTTGGGCGGGGTACCCCAACTGGGAAAAATCGTCCTCTTCTCTCTCTCACTCATTTCTCTCCATCTCTCGGTCACCTCCTCGGTCCATTGCTTCATTTCTTGTGGTACGACATACTAGACAAATTCGAATCCAACAACAACAAAATATTATAAATATAAATATCAAATTTCAATGCTTAGATATGCAAAAATATAAGAATCTTAATATTCTAAGCGCTTCAATTTAACGTAACATTTGTCTTTTATTTAATATTGAATATATATATATTCAAATATTAAGTTGCAATTCTCTCAATAAAAATAAAATAAAATAAAAAATTCAAACAATATCTTCTCTTGACTAAAGGGAGCAAAAAAATCCATCATTAATATAAGCGCAAAACATTTTCTTCATTTTAATTTGCTCAACCCAAAAGGGGGACCCAACTATCTTTTTTTCATATAAAGATTGCTCAATTTGAACCTATTTGTGCTAAGAGGGGCAGAAATAGGTTATGTTCACTATAGACATTTATACTCTAAATTTGAGATGTCTCTATATAAATAATAAAATATAATATTTGTTTTCTTATGCAATTTATGTAATATAGTAATTTTGCACCCTATCTCCAGCCCCCCAATTCTCCATATATTTTTCTGTCCAATGCCTTAAAAAACTAGACATTTTGTGATTTTGCCCTACCTAAAAAATAATGTTAGCTAATGTTTAATGCGAGCATTCTGCCCTTTGCTCATCTCATATTTCGTTAGACTTAAAAAACTTATTTTCCATGCTTAATGTTTGCCTCACGAAGAAAATGAGTCTAAATTATATGTTGAAGCTTGACTTGCTTATTAAAAGGATTGAGTCAAATACATGCTTCTAAGCAAGCCATATGAGCTTTTAATGAACAAGGGAATTTTCAACATGCTAAATATTTAATAACTTGCATTAATAAAAAAGTAAAGGAAATTTTAAGCTTTTTGAGTGAAACTTCAAGTATAGATTAGAAAATTGGTTAGGTATTGACTTCTTTAAATGACTCACATGTTTAAGATCTTTGAAAAATATCAAACTTCCTATGTAAAAGCTTAGAAAGCTTTTCATTAGATATACAAGTTAATGCATATAAGATTATTTGGCATTGAACCACAAACGAACTTCAATTATCTTATTTTTTTGAAAGACTTGAGAAGGTATTCATAATAGAGAGCACCATATTTTTATTTATAGAGAACTTCTAAACCATAAATTCATATCTTTTTGAGATACTAAAAATTACTTTTCTAATATTTATTTAACGATTATTTCAATTTTCTCCAGTTCTAATTTTTGTGCTCTCAGTATGGAAAAAATATTTTGTCGGACGTCCAGACAGCCAACCACCGGCGGCCATGTTGCCTGCCGATGACTGTATGACGACGTGACCATCGGTGGTTGGTCGTCCAGACGTGCGGTGCACGGACAAAATATTTTCTCCTCAATATGACTTATTCAACCTCGAAAGAAAACTAACCTCAAGAGAACCAATCCCTAATTTCTTGCACAAAACATAATAATTGCGAGCCACCATAATATTTTTTTGACCTTCATGATAAGCACAAGGAGCTACCCAACCTAACACTTATCATCCATCTTCACTTTGGTTGGGTGGGGACGGGGACCGTGACAAAATGCTTACGTTAGCATCAATGGGGAAAAGAATGATACAACCCTAGGTTACAGATGAAAAGTAAGGTCATGTGTAAGTCAGCTTTCTCTCTATTTTATGTTTCAGACCTTCATAATAATTCAATTTGTGAAATAATTTTTTTACTGCTTTTCAGTAATATATGTGAAATTATAACCAAAGAAAAAAGATAGTTTTAAGCCCAACCAATGTGAAAATAAATACAAAGGCTTTATAAAGGGTATGTTTGGGGCAATCTATTTGGTGCGGTGACGTTTGAAAACATATCTGACATATTTGGGTAAACTGCGTTTTGACAGTTTATGCTTTTTGAAAACACTGAAAACAGCATTTTCAAACCGCATATATCTAGATGCGGTGACAATTTTCTGGCAACGGGTCTAGCTTTTTCAAAAAAATAAAAATTTGTAATAATCACTGCATCTAGCTTATAAACAGATTATTAGAAAAACACTAGAGCGTCACAATTAATAGAAGCCCCCCACGTTATAAAAAAAATAGAAGTTAAAAAAAAAAAGAAAGAGAATTACACTTCCGGTATGGAGTTCACCGGACTCTTCATTGACTCTCTCCTCTCCATAGTCAACCGAAACGAAAGCTCCCGTATGGTCGACAGAACCGGCCTCCACGGCTTGACCCGCCGAGCCTTCGAACCCGCTTCGACCAGACTCTCTTCGCTACCGGTCTCAAGCACGGGACGCCGGTTTCCCTTGTCCGGTCTGCAGTTGGCCGACCGGCGAGCCTTAGCGGTGAGCCCGTTGGCGAGCGCAACCAAGTCGACCGGACCGGCTTGGAGGGCGGAGTGTGGGAGAAGGAAGTAGAATCGGCCCGGTTCGAGCTGCTCGTCTTCGCGGAGCGGTTTGGCGACCCCGGCGAGTAGTTGAATCGGCGTGAAAAGAAGTCGGTACGGCGGCTTGCCGGTGACCTCGCTGGCGGTGATGGGAGGATCGAAGCCCTCCACGTGGCCGTTGATGTGCATCACCCGCACTCCATTGTACGGTTCTGATTCATCGAAGCAGCACCCGAAGCAACGCCCCATCTGTCTCTCTCTCTCTCTCTCTCTCTCTCTCTGCCGCTTATTTGGAAAGGGAGCCGTGGAAGTAATTTGTATCGATGTTGGGGCAAAAGATATAAGTAATTTACTAAATTGCTCTTATGATTAATGGTATTTACAATATTTAACCGGATAGCGGGTTTTTTGAACTGGTCCTTCATAATTTTAAAAATATATGTTGAATTTTTTTAGGGCTTGGGATCACATAGTATTCGTGGGTTATAATCAAATCCTAGTAGTATTGAGAAATAAAAAAAGAGAAAAAAGTAAAGAGCAGCTCGTGAGAAGAGTCTTTCCTCCCATTTTTTTTTTGTTTTTTCATGTGATCGCTATTTATAAGCCTTATGATGTAGTTGAACTTGACAGTTCTTCAGTTATGCAGCTTAATCAGTTCTCCAACTATGTAGTTTTACCAGCTCTTGTAATAGACAAATCAACCAGTTCTTCTGCTATGCAGTTCAACAAGATCTAGTACTAACTTCGGCGGTCATATAATTTGACAGTTTCAACAGTTAGACAATTTGACAGTTAGGCAATTCAGTAATTTTATAGCTAGGCAATTCAGAAATTCCCCAACTGAGCAATGCAACAATTCGGGAGTTGGGAAGTTTGGCGGTTGGGTAACTCATAAGGCCTTTTTAGGTGTATACGATATATATTTTTTATTCACTTTCTTACATATGTATTATATCACTATAAGCGATAATCATTGTTCATGTAATAGCATGAACTCTCATCCATCAAAATATTGTCTGATACGACTTAATTTTGTCACATTGATGTAACTTTCGAGGTCACTCATTCTAGGATTGCTCAAATGCAAGCATACTTAACTTTAGAGTTTTTATCAAAACTCCAACCGTTACACTAAAATGTGTCTCAATATTTAAGTGTTCAATTTTATTGTAATTAAGAGATTTCACAATCTCTCTCATTTAAGTAACATGAGTCCTCATTAGTGTTCTAAACCTAGAATCATTCACAAGCCAAATAAGACGTTAGTGGTGGCCCTTACAAATTCAAGAGGTGGCTTGCATCAATCATATAACACTTTGTCCCATCTATAATTTAAGAGGTGGCTCCCATGGCATAACATTTTATTATATATAGCACTTAGTTCCCAGCTTCAGATTGGTATAATGCTCAGGTATCATTTGTAACAACTCCAATGTTTCGATACCATTTGTAACAACCCGAACTCTCACCTATTGAAATATTATCCATTTCGGCCTAATGACAACACAATTTTATCCCATTGGTGTAAGTTCTTAATAGGTCACCCATCCATGGAGTACTCACATATGAGCACGCTTAACTTTAAAGTTTCTATCAAAATTCTAATTGTTCCAACAAAAGTCATCTTTATGTTAAAAAATTTAGCTTCATTTTACTTAGAGGGTTTCATGATTAATGCTTTTACAAAGCTTTGCAACTTTAAATTTTAATTAATAAAAAAATAGGTCCATTGTCATATTTTTGGTACGTTATACTTTGATAAAAAGGACGAGCTTAACAAACTGATTTTTTATAAAATTATATGTATCCCATTCAACTTGGTCATGGTAAAAAGATTGGCCAATAAAAGTTATCTTCATCGCTTTCCCCCTTTATTGTCATTATTATCTTGTGCAAAGACATCTATACCAACTGACATTTATTATATAATAATCAAGCAGATATCTCATGTATGTATAAATAAGATATAGTCATAAAATATATGAGGTTTCTTTCATAAAAAATTCAGGGAAGGAGGAATTATGAACCCTAATCCAATTGAAATAATTCAAATATTATAAGTCGTGTTACAAACTATAATTTTCTTCATAATTGAAGAAAATTTTGGGGCAATATGGCAACCATAAATTATGGAATATGAGTTTTTGATAGAGATGGTAAAGATATTGATTCATTAGAGTTGTCATCAAAGATTAGTAGCGCATTAGTCTATAATTTTACTTATAGCAGGAGAGAACGACAATGACTAAGAAAGTAAGCATTAAACTTCGAAGAGACGAAGTCCGTTGGCATTGGTGTTGATGACGAATATCAATATTTTTGACATTTATGAGAATCAATGTTATTGGTGATGGTCAGTGTTAATCTTATCATTAACATCGAGTGACAACATTAATGTCGGTATTATGCATTGATCCTTTTAGCAATGACATGCATTTATAATTGTATTAATACTGTGCATTAGGTTTGTTATCAATGATAGATGTTGATATTAGCAGCGATGATAGTGATTAATTTTATTGTCAATGAACATCATATTTTTATTGATTACATGCATCGATTTTATGTTGTTTCTCTCATTGAAAATTTTTTTAACCATAAATTTTCTAAAAGTGAATTTTATATGAGCTTAAATGTTATTTTCAAGCTTTTAACTAAAATATTGTATCAAGATTTTTACTTGATTGAATCAAATTATTTGGATAATTTATTAAATAAAATAGTGGAGGAAGCCCCCAAATCTCCTCTTGCAAATTAAAGCTAATCTACACTAAGTTTTTTTCATTTATTATTCTCACATCTCTAATTGTATGGCTCGTGGTTGGTTGTTGTTGTTACGAGATCTAGATATATCAGTTGATGTGGTATATATATAAATCAAACAGAAGAATGATCGATGAAGTAAAAAATAGAACGAGAAAAATTACACCAGAAAAGAACAACACAGCGGAACAAACAGATTTACGTGGTTCAGCAAATTGCCTAGGTCCACGGAGTTGTAGAGGATTTTACTATTTGAGGAATTTACATCAGTCGATCACCTCGACTTACAAGAGAAATCTCTCACTCTTCGTTGCTCTCTCTCTTCTTCTCTCTCTGTTACCGAGATATACCGAAGAAAACTCTACACCAAGATACACCGAAGAATACAAACTTACAAGAGAAATAAACTCAATTTCTCTTCTGCCACAAGCCACCAAGAAGAAGCATAGGGAGAACAATCTTCTTCTTTCTTCTGCCGCAAGGAACTGCTCCTCCTTGCACTTCTCTTCCTCTGCCCCGAGGAAACCTTTCTCTATCCCTAGGAAACCGAAGAAGAACTCAAAGTCTGACTACTAAACCTAAGGAGAGTCATTCAAAACTTTTATAACGAATAGGAGGGAGCGAAGAGATGCTTCACTTCACAAAAGAGGAAGGTGGAAGTAGTTATTTGTGAAGAGGTGTGACTCTCCAAAGCAAAGTAACCGCCCAAGCATAGTGGATCGGGCTCCACCGTTTCTAACAGTCGATTGCACGTTGCTTTGATTAATATAATAGCTAAACTTTGGCCATATATTTGATCATCTATTTCTAGATTTATGACAATTATCAAATCAATGTTGCGTGTCTAGGGTTGCAACTGAACAATCTTCAACAAATTGCACGTGACTCGGCTTGATTAAGGCTCATTCATGATCATTTGGTTAGCTAATTGAATAAATTTTGATACTTTCATAAATACTCAGCTGCTAAATGAACGAGCACATGCAATTTATTATTTGATTCATTTATTTTCATAAACAATATCATTTAAAACTCATAAATAAGCTCGTTAAGATAATTCGATTAAAACTCATCCTTATGCAGTATTATTTTAATATTAATTCTCTCGGTTCAACAAGTTTTACTTGAAACAACTCGTTTATTCTTCTAAACAAGTTGCTCTTATATTGCTCGATTAAGGATTGACTTTAGCTCACCTAACTTGTTAAACAAAACGTTCGTTAATAAGCTCAATAATTTTTACATAGATCAAGCTCTAACTGAACTCGAGCCCAACTCGAACAGGTTCCTAAAAATCGAGATGAGTTCGAAAACATTCCTAAAAGCTCTAATCGAGCTAAAGCCCTTCCCAAACAAACCTTTAATAAAGCAAACTAGAGCTTGCAAAACCATCTACTCGGCTCATTTTGTTTGCAGCCATATGCATGATTTTCACGGATCATTTTGCCAGAATTACCTTATCCTTGAACTGACGTGCCTAACCATGCCATAAATCTAAAAAATATGATGCCATATGTGATCATCATTTCATATAAATTTGTTGCTCAGTGGTTAAATACACATATGATATATTTTTCAAATACGTTCCCATTTGCGATGAAGCCCATCAAAAGTGGTATAATTACATATGCGTAAGATAATTCTTTCATAACTTTAAATTTTGATGAGTATATGATTTAATAGTCTTTGTCTTTAGTGGGGCTACTGCAACTGAGCAATAGCTGCTACCATTAATGGTATATCGGATCTGGATACTTAAGAATCCGATCCGAATGAACAATTTTAAGAGGGCCGAGGGTATTTTTGACACAAAAGATATTATACACAGAATTTTAAGTATGCAAGCGAAGGAAGCCGTCCCTCGCCGGCCCGCCAAGAGATTGGCTGTCATCTGCATCGCAAACTTCCAAGACAAAACTGCTAAAAAATAATTCTATGACAACGTCTGTCATAAAATATAAATTGCAATATATATATATATATATATATATATATATATATATATATATATATATATATATATTGCAATTTATATTTTTTAATATTAAATTTATTGTGTCTGATTATTTCAGGTGAGAGAACGAATTTATCACATTAATATAATATAAAAACTTCACATACATAAGAATATTGTGTTTCACAAAAAAAATAAATAAATAAAATTCTGTGATATGACTGAAAATTTTATACGTGCAGATGAGTTTAGAAAATTTTCAATCTTAAATTTAAAATCATTGAGGCTCTTATTTTAATAAAATCAACAATTTTATAGCCAAATTGAATAGCCGATGGTACTAACAATGATTCGATTCAAGCTGAAATAAGCTAGGATCAAACATCAGAAGCATAATTAAAAACTTTGAAATATTAATTAAGAGAACAAATGATCTCAAATTTGGCTAAATTTGGCCTGACTTATAGCCAAATTTAGGGAATTGACAATTGAAATCTAATGAGCCGTGGATTGGGCAGTAGGTTGCAGACGACTAGAGATCATCGTCAAACAACACTAGCGGCTATTATAACTTGATTTTTATTTTTAGCCGATTATTTCCTTATTCTTACAACTTAGTCAAAGTTTTGTAACCTCGTCTTCTATGAGAGAAGAATGAAAACATGTTCCTCGGAATATATAGTGAATTATTTTCGTGTGAGGCCCTCGAATATTTTTGATTTTTTACGTAAAATTTTTAGCGTCTTCACTTTTATTACATTTTTATTCGTGTGCGTTGGATCTTTTCATACAATACTAAGATAGTGATTTATCACTATGCCATCATAAATTTTCTAGCATGTAATAATATAGAAAATTAATATGTTGAAAAATTACATAACATACTTGGTTGAAAATGTTTTATAGTACAAAATGGGACATATAATAATTTACTCTTTTTTTGTCATTAAAGACGGCAAGCATACAAGGAAAAAATATTGGCGTTGATTGGATGTAAATGATAAAAAAAATTAAGATGTTAGTGTCATTCGGTGGCATACAATGACATATGATGGACATCAATGCCATCAGAGGCATACCATGTTACTTTTAGTTGATGAAGATAAATATCAGCAGTGAATGACAACATCTATCAATGGTGTTGATAATGGGCAATAACAATAAGCAACAATAAAAGTTGGTGAGGGTTGACAACAGTCATTCAATTCTATTGCTTTAGAGCTGACTTAGAGTTGAAGTCATCTTCTCTATAATTCTCTTTGAATACGTAAAAATATGATTTGTTTATAGATTTATAAATGGGAGATTCTAGTTAGCAGTCATTTTTCCAAGAAATTAGGATACATCATTGAATAGTTGAAACTGAAAACCTTGATCATTCATTATTCTTAAGAATGATGATGCCTCAAATTTTAAAGATAGGGGATTGTTGATTCATCTAATTGAGATATTGGTTTGGACAATGTGCTTACCAAATTTAAATTTCATCATTTGTTAGAGTTACTAAAATTATTTATTGTCATATAAATATTATAGCATATGTCAATTATTTATGATAGAGAAATATACTTGTTTTTACTATAATATATCATTTTTATTAATGATATTTTTTCATTCTATTTTGCTTTACAATGCTATTCTATTTTCTATATTTAGGTAATCTAGTGTCAATATATTATTTAACTTTATAAAGAGTGTTGAAAATCTAGTTTATCTTTGGTGGTATCAATTTTTTTTTACATTTGTTGAATTTTTCCAATATAGATCTAGATCATCTTCATATGACCACTTTATGTATATGGTATTCATCCCATGACCTTTATGTTGATGATTCACTCATGAATGTCTTTTAAATTTGTTAGTTTTCTTATGATCATCTTCATCTCCAAAGGCATAATGCTCATTGTTATATGTGAATGATATCTGATTCATTAATACACTTTCATATTCATGCAACAATATTTAATTTATTACTTAAATTTAGAGGTGTTTTACAACTTTGTCAAGTTTTTTTGCTTGATTTCTATTAATACTTGCATCTCGTTTTATTGTTATTTTATCCAAATGGCTAGTGAAATGGATGATTTATTGCAATTTATTAGTGTGAAAAAGGACTAAAAATTTTATTTATATTAGAGTTATATGATGAAATTTTTTTAAAAATGGAAGAAGATGTGAGTTACTTTTTATGATTCATTGTAAACTTGTAATTTAAAATGATGAAAATTTTGAAAAAAAAAAGTTTAATTTTTCAGAGGTAAACCATGACATAGATCAATAATTCTATTGCATTAATGAGCATATAGTTGGCACATTGTAAAATAACAAAAGAGGCTTGGGATTGTATACAATATTTGTATACATAGCCTAATTTTACAAAAAAATGATAATAAGAGCATTAAAGAGTTTTATTTTACCATAAACATTGGGACCAATTAACTAATACAAAATCAATTAACTCTCAAACACTTGCTCCATATATTGCTTGTGAAGAGGTGTAATATTAGGTTTAATTTTTTATGGCTCTTTGTAATGATTTTTTAATGTTATTCAACAATATTTTTCAAAACAACCTTATTCCCTTTGTTGGTTTTATAGTTAACAAACGATTGCTTGATCCACTATCTTATAAATCTCATGCACAAAATGGGTGTCCTTCACACTTGATCATCCATCTCTTTTGGTTGTCTTTATTTACCCATATTCTGTCAATCAAAATAAATCAAATTTTAAAGTAGCTATGAACGAGTATAATATTTATTGAAAAAATGTATTAAAAGGCTGAACATGATTAATTATTAAATAAGGCTCAAGAAAAATCTCAATAGTTTCAATTATAATATTGTGCTTATAAACTTATAACATAATTTTAAAGCAATTGCATCTGATAATTCTGTTATATGTTTCTTTGTTGATCAATTTTTGAAGTTTATTACTAGAAAATTATATCTCCTATCATATATTCTCTAACCTTTCATTATTTATTTGTTTGATTTCTATGAATAATGTCTATTATTATTACTAATGATATTCTTATGGCCTGGAAGGTGTTGGTTTCATTACCACTTATTATGCCTCATTTACTTTTACTTCTCATTATATACATGGTATACAATCCTAGAGGCTCATAGTGATGGGTTGTTGGCAAAGAGAGTTGTGAATATTAAACTAAAATTATCAAATATTATAGCTAGTTTTTGTGATAATTCTAATTGTAGTGGGTACAAATTAACAAAGTTTTCTACTTTATATTTTAATAAAAGTATTATCTCCTTTATTATATTATTTGATCTAGATCATTTATATATATAGGGTTGTCATCTAATTACTATAAGAAAATACTTTATATTATACTTTATTTATTAATGCATATACTCATTATTATATGGTTTATCTTATAAATTATCATTTTAATTTCATAAATATTTACCATATGAAATCAAAACTCAACATTTATCTATATATAAAAAAAGTGTTTTTAGTGTGAATTAGGGGAAGCATATTTTAATAAATTTTATGACTAATATGCTTTTAATAGTATTTTTGAACAAATCACTTATAAAGATACCCTTAAACAAAATTGAGATGTTAAAAAATATGTAAATACATTTTGGAAATAGCTTGTTCATTTTAATTATCTTTTTACACTTTAGAAGAATTTTGGGGAAAGTTGGTCTTTTTTTAACAGAATGTTATCATCGCACGTCTAAATTCTATCACCCTTTGAAAGATATAAAGTTATGCCCTTAATTACGATTTTTTACGGGTCTCTTGTTGTGCATGGTTGATTCTTCATCATCATGTTGAATGTATCATACTGTCTTCTCACTTTGCTACTTGTAATTTTCAACTTATTTATAATAGGACTAAAAAAGAATATCTTTATTTTGATCATATTTCTCAAAAAATGTATATGTCTCATAATTGTCTTAGCACATTCTTTTCTTTTCTATTCCATCCATCCCTTGTAATATGTTCAAATCTAATTATGTTCATATTGTTCCTTTCTCCAAAAACAACGTTCTAATTGGTACCGAGTTTTTGGTTTCTAACGATAATACCTCTACATCATGTCTTATGACTTTCTTGACAACTCCTAAGACTATGGATGTTTTGGTTCATCATTCTCAGCACACTTGTAAGTCAACTAAATTATCATATTTTGTATCTATTATTATGACATCTACCAATAATATATGTATGTATGTATGTATGTTGGTTGGGTGTCTACTTGTCAGTTGAAAGTCACCTCTGGTCAGAGGTTTGATTCTCTTCGGTGGAGGGTGCGGTACTCAAATTGTTAGGTGCATCGGGGATGACCGAGACTCGTATGATAGCGTCAAACCAAATTAAAGAACATTTGAAATTTGTATGATAAGTAAACTCAAATTAATGTTATGGGAACACAATGTGAATCAATTAGATTCACATTGTGTTCCCATAACATTAATTTGAGTTTACTTATCATACAAATTTCAAATGTTCTTTAATTTGTGAGCTAATTTCGTGTCTCTTTTATAGCGCGCTAATAAGCTAATTTAGGGTCCGTTTAGGGCAGCTTGTGCGTTTCAGGATAAGCTGCTTATCCTGAAACGTGGCCCGCGGGCCGGCCGCGGGGGTTGACCCGCTACCTGCATTTAGTGTAAAAACTCAAACGCAGTTTCGGATAAGCTGGCAAAACACGCAACCAAACGGTACGGCGGCGTTTTGAAAATGTCGCCCGCACTTATAAGCTGCCCCAAACAAACCCTTAATAGTAGTTATTTTTTGGATTATTGCCAGATATCTAATCTTTTGACAAATAAGAATTTAGAAATATTAAAATCAAAGAAATTTCAAAATAACCCTAAGTTGACGCCATATGCAAGGGTTCAAGATTTCTTTTGGACTCTTTGTAACATTAAGAGGTCATGTTGTCCGTTCCAATATTAAAAAATAATTTTAACATCTTTTACATTAAAAACAAAGAGATATATAAACTATAATATTCTCATAAGATTTTTTAGCACATTTATCGTATTAATTAAGCTAATTCAACCGACCTGTCTGTCTGTCCATCTCGAGAAGTTTTCCAGCTCTTGCAAATGTCTTCTTTATCCTTAAAGTTCTCATTTTTAAATAACTAGATAAACTTTTTTAAATTTGAATTCACTTTTGATTCCCGCAATTTTATGAGTATTTTTTCATTGTTTTGATATTTTGAGTTAATTTTGATTGTCTTTAATTATTTTGTATTATAAATATCTTAGAAAAATATATTTAATTTATAATATAAAAAACTATTCTCAAAGTGGGGTTGAAGTTTTAATATAATATGCAATAAATTTAATTAATATATAATCTATTTCAAAAGAGAGAATATTAGATATGGACAACCGTAGATGCGGACAACGGTTAGGATTCGACCAAGTCATTCATTCAAGCATCTGACATACAACTACATAAACGATTATTTACAATGCCATGCCTGAGAAAGATCATTCAATTATTGATGTTCCAATTGGTAATATTGATGCAAGCTTCACTAAGTATACCAATGGATAAACATCATCTTTTTTGAGTCTTCATCATTTCTTTTTGCAAGTTCTTTGCTTCCTTTTAACTTCAAAAATAAGTCATTGGATCTCATGCCACTGATGAAATTTTTAAGCTGGCTATTTAATATCATAAGATCAATATTTGTGAAATTATAAGGATAAAATATGGCAAGTCATTTAAATTGTTTTTTTTTATTAAAAGCTTAAAATGCATCACATGGGTTCAAACATGCCACACATATAAGCAACTCGGCATTTATATCATTGAATTACCATTAAGCACTTGAAATTGCATATCAATCAAAGAGTTAAAGAACTCCACTTGATAAAGATTTAAATTTGAATTTATTTGAGACTATCTCTTTAACCTACCACATATTACAAAAATCTCCAACATGTTAGGAATAACTATTTTTTTTTAACAAAATGTGTTAGTTTCGTCAATTGAAAATGTTCGTCCATCATATCTCATTATCTGAAGTCTTGAGAGTTATAATATCTTCGCCTTTCTTATATAATACTTGGGAAAGTTCATTTGTGATGCTTAATATAGTATTCATCAAATACAGAGAAAAAATAAAATCAAAACACTATATAATCTAATGATGCATATGCTTCAGTTTTTTGTCACTGCTTCAATCATCTTGAATTATTATGTCAAGAACCTCAGCAACAGATTCAAACAGCTTAAATAGATTAATGAGTGACCCATATTGTGAACTCCAACATGTATCTCCAGCTCGTTGAAGTTCACTAATTGCCAATTTGTAACTCTTGAATAAGTTTAGCGAGTTGTTTCTCTCGTAAACCTCTCTTTTTTTCCATAAACTTCCAACAATATTAAGTAAATTAGTAATTATATTAAAAAGAGAAGAAACTTGAACATGCTTTTTAGCCACAACAAGCAAAGCCAGGTGATGTTGATGTGCAAAATAACATATGCAATTAGCGGAACAATTATTTTTCATGATTAAATTCTTCATTCCATTCAACTGATCGGTTCATATTGCTAAGCCCATCAAAACCCCTTATCACATAATCATGCAATGCTTAACCAATGCTTTGCAGAAAGAGCTTTTATTGTTTTCATAAGCGTTGGAGCAGAAGTTTCATCAACATGTATTATTCTAAGAAATCACTCAAGAACACAACCACTTTTATTAACAAAACGAATTGCAATTGCTACTTCTTTAACTGATACATCTCGGGACTCATCCAACAAAATTCTGAATAAATTATCTCCTAATTCAGTAATAATAACATCTAAAGTCTCAACAGCCTCAACATTTGCAATTTCTTTCTATATTTCAGGAGGAATAAACTTGTTTTTTTTTTGGAGCATTTCCTGAAACAACCTTCTTTATTACTTCATTATGGTTTCTTAGAAAATTTCCTTGATTTTCAGAAACCTCGAATTCATCTTGAAGACGAAAAGCTAAGACTTGGTGTAAGAAAAACACACACAATCAATGTTTGTTGCCAAACGTGTTTGATAATCATGATATATTTGATCACCAAACTTTGTGAAAGCAAAATGTATATGTTGATCTAGATTCATTAGGTCATTACACTTTTTCCGAGCACTATTATGATCACTATTGAAATATCCAATATGAATTTGAAAAATATTACATATTAAAAATGGTATGCACGGATCTCAAGATAATCTGAAATTTGCTTCCATCGAATTGGCTACCTTCAACAGACTTTTCAGGAACTCTTCCCACCGAGTGGAGAATACATACATGGGACTTTTCCCCTCTGACGTAGGACTTAGACTAAGGACTTTAGTCTAGGCAAAGGATTCAGATGGAGGACATTTTAGCGCCAATACCACCATTTAAAGCAAGGATAAAATTATAATTTACTTTTTTGGCCCTCCTACCATTTATAAATATGAGGACCCTTTCATAAAAAGAGTTTTTTGGCTCCCCTCACTTTTAAGCTCTAATTTGACGGAATAAAATAGGTCCATGAGTCCGGGAACACCCCGATTCGCCCTCGAAGGGGCAAGTCTTCCTCTCTCTCTCTCTCTCTCTCTCTCTCTCTCTCTTCTGTCAAGTTCTTCTTCCATCAGTCACACGCTCTATTCCTTGAGCACGATTAACCAGACATATTTGGATTCAACAAATATATATCCTTCTTTTTCCAATTTCAAAATTTTTAATGTCAAAACTATCACCACCACCTTAATCTTCTATATCTGATCTATTAACAAATTAAGCAATGAGCAGTGATTAAATATACACATTTTATTCCCCAGTTGTGTTCACGATAAATTATTTTCACCAGGTTGGCAAATTTTTTTTTGTAAATAAACTCTATGAAACTTATCACAATCATTTGGATGGTAATCTAAAAAAAAAAAGATGCAATCTCGGATCTACTGATCGATTGACGTCAAAACAATTTCATTTGAAGTTTATATTAAATATCAACAGCATTGATTGCGCTTGAAAAAACAAAAACAATTAGATCTAAACAAGATAAGATATACCTTGGTTAAAATAAATGATTGAGAGGAAGAAATCATTTTCAAGTTGCTTTCAAAGAATGTTTTAATTAACTTATCATATGTCTATTTGCAATACTTTAATAAACAATAAGGTCTGAGATTCATGTTTCATAGATGATGTCATGATGGTCTGGTGTGCATTAGTGTCAGGGAAGCTGAGATTTTTATTTTCCTTTTATTCCTTGGAAAATTATATTATCTTCTCTATTTTTAATGCATTAAATAGTTTTCTGCCTAGCATCCATTAGTATTTGAACGAGAAAGTATTGTGATCCGTCGCTTACACGGAAAAATTTTACATTTAGAGTTTACATGCGGGCTTCCAGTAATATGCCGTCATGTGTGGTACATCACGGAGGTTATTGGGGTTTATTGATGTGAAATCATGGATATTATTAGGGGGTTATTGAGGGGTTATTGCAGGTTTAATGCAGAGGGTTATTAGTGAAACCACAGAGATTATTATGGGGTTTTTGCGGAGGTTATTTTAGTGAGTTATTGAAGTGGTACCGCATATATTATTGGGGGTTATTGAGGGCTATTGCAGAAGTTATTAGAGTGAAACCACAGAGGTTGTTAGAGGGTTATTGAGGGGTTATTGCGTCAATAACCCTCCCAATAACTCTCCAAATAACATCTGGAGTTCCACTTCAATAACCTCCGTTGTTCCACTCTAATAACCTTCATGGTTCCACTTTAATATTTTTTTAGGTTGGTCTGATATAACACACATTGCGGTATATTACTTTAGTCCGCACGTAGAGCTATGTCCGGAGTCCGTACAAAAAATTATTCCCATTCGCACAATCAAACGATTGGTTGTTCGCACGACAGCTCCTAATAAATATTGAGGTGGCTCCGGCCATACCGAACTGTCACCTAGCAATCAAGCGGTATCAAAAAACAAAAACAAGGCATCCGGATACTCAATAAGCCTCCTACGGCTACAACTACGATTTGAGAGGACCAACAGCTAAATAGGATTTTGTGCTTAAGAAAAAGGAAAATATATAAAATAAAATAATTCAAGTGGGCCAGGCCAGTTGAAGCACGGGCCCCCATATTACATCAGCCCATGCATGTTAAAATCAAGTTCTCACTAAAATATTTCCACATCAATAAATAGTGCCTTTAGAATTTTTTTTGGGTGAAAATTTGCTCAATTCTTGCGAATTTGATCATTTCTCGTTTAAACTTAATTTGAATTTTGATTGAATTTTGTTTGAGCGTAGTTTGACTGTTAATTGTATTTTTGAATAATTTTCAATTCGTATTAAAAAATATGTATTTGACCTAGATTTGAGTAAGTTCAATACTCTATTCGATCGAGGTCCAATGGTTTGATCAAGATTTGATTCATGTTCAATGAAGGTTGGTTCAATATTTGAATAAGATCCAATCAAAGTTGGAATAAGGTACTTGAAAGGTTCAAACATTATTCAAATTGTTTTGTTTAGCAATCATAAACTCGAGAAAATATTATCGCCCGGAGTCTGGACATCCAGACTCCCAACCAAAATTTGAAGTGTGTTAAATATTTAAAATATTATTTTATTGCAAAAAACGAAGAAGCTTGACCCATATTGATTATCTTGTAAAATATGGTTGTATTGGGAGTTTTCTTGAGTAAACCATGTTGTACAAGATAATCAATACGGGTTGAGCTTTCCAACCTGATCTTGTCGCACAACATGGTTGTTCTTGATGTTTTTTTCTTCAGTACAACCATATTGTACTAAGTAAAAAAAAAAACATCCAAATAAACAATTCGATGAGAATGTCATAGTTTACAACATGGTTGTACTCAAGAAAACCTTCAATACAACCATATTATACACGACAATCAATACTAGTCGAGCTTCTCCTCTTTTTAGACAATAAAATAATATTTTATATATTGGACATGATCAAAATTTAATTGGAGTCTGGATGTAACTTTACGTCCAGGCTCTGGACATAATATTTTCTCCATAAACTCTGTTTGAATTAACTCATTTGAGTTGTTGTACTACTATACATACCGATGTCTATTCTAATTATACTTATATGGAGGCATTGCACTACTTAAACCATGTATAGAATTAGAGATAATATGGAGAAATTATTTGGTAATTTGAGGCTAATGACCCCATTAAATTCAAAATTGGAGGCAATGACACAATATTTTGTATTATTACATTTTGCGTTAATGTGTTGTTGAATATCAACATAAAGATAGCTTTTTATTTAAAAAAAAAAAGTCGCATCCCGAGCAAACCAATCCTATGATATCATGCTTAATTAGATGGATTGAATATTAATAGTCTTTTAAGTGCTTGTACATTCACTTTCTTATGTGTAAGTTATGCTAGTTTATAGTGAATATTATCTTTTATGAAAATTACTTTCAATGTAACTCTAAATTTGACATTTTAATGATAACATCATATATCAAAGAAGCATAGCTACAATATTTTATGAATGTTAGCCCTTGTTGCATGCAATCTCATAAGGATCATTTTGGTTATGAAATTCTTAATTTACATCTATTATGTAATGAATATTGTGTCCTCTTTAAAGTTAATCTTTAGTATGTTATCTCCCGAATCATACTCTCTAGAGTTATAATTGTTTGTTATATCTCATAATAACACTCTATCTTACATATATTAAAATTATAGATGTTTATAGTGTTGTTGTGTTGAATTTATTACTAGATTAGCTTGGTTGGTACTACGTAAAAAGACAGTTAAGATAAATATTCATCCATTAGTTTGCTTATATAACATTCGAATAAAGTTTCACAATTTCATAAGCACATATATCTGAATCTAGAGGGTGAGTCGGGAATGAACTTCAGTAAGATTCACTATCAAGAGATAAAAAAAAATGTTAATAAGTTTATTTGAGATATGCATTCATATTTGATTAAATGATTTTTTATTTAATAATGAGAAGAATTTCTTAATATATAAGAAATGGTTCTAAATTAAACACATTTTGTAAGCCTAGCCATGGTATCACTTAACCAATTATAAGCCCACCTAATAATTTATTGTGTAAAGGACATTATGATTCTGTTATGATGCATCTGTCATTGTTATGGCTCAACTAAAGTTTATATTCTTCAAGGATATTGCTCAAATCAATGTCTGTCGCAATGATGTTTAAATAAGTGCTTCTCTATCAAAAGCAAAGCAATATTAAATACGTATGAAAATTGGAAGTTTAGATGCAAGAAATATAAATTGATAAGCATTGTGTTCTTTGTATGAAAATTTTCCAAAACAAACTAATGTTATTTTTAAATATTTAATATACAAAAAAATGTTCTTAAATAGGGTTATAAAGTTTTAAACTTTTATAAGGTTATAAAATTTTTTCACCATCCCATTATGCCACAAACACATATTTTGAAATGATTTAGATTTAAAATAGATCATCTTTCATTCACACATGCACGTGTGTGTGCACACATACACACGAGCACATGCACGCACACGCTTTGTCTTCATATATGCTAATTAAATTCTTATTTATGTATAGTAGGAAGGAAAAGTGTGTCTGATTAGGTCAAAAATGTGTATTTTAGTTTGAATAGCATGCGTGTAGAAACCAATTATAATCTAAGCCATGCAAAGTGTTTAGAAGGTATTAATCACAGTATTAGAATGTCAAAATCATATAGGGGAGAATTGAGATTCAAACCCTTGAATTTTGAATTAAGTCGCCAAATTTTGACACCATAGCTACTTAAATATCAAATGACATGATTTTCACAACTTACAAATATATAATGCCATGTTCAAGGCAGTGGAAAAAAATGCTAAAGCTTTATGCTAGCGTATAAATAAAATATACTCAAGATAAAGAGGTGAGAACTACATTATGAAATGGTTTTTTATTTATGATGAAATGAAGAGTACAAATAGATAGTAAACCTTTCTTGATGTATATAATAGGAGAATATAATCATAGTATAACTGTTTTTTGATGTAATTGTTCTTGATATTTTTATTATGGCTATCATTATATGATTATATAAATTTTGATATGATATAGATTTTAAAATAAGAAGGATAGAATGTATAACAAACAAGCAATTTTTTGCTTATTTGATCCTCTGCCTACATAGAGCATCAATAAGGAGAAGCCCTTGTTTGGAATCATACAAGTAAAAAAGAAAGAAAGTAATTGTCTTTTCACATTCAAATTCATTTTGATGTCTTATCATTTGTTGAAAAAAAAAAGGTGGCATGTTCATCATCAACTTCAACCTCCTATGAAGTAAAATTCCTTTGCATACACCTTTTAAAGCTTATAAGATTATTTGATTTTTTAAGTGGTTAAGAACATAACTAGATCTCATAGAACCACAAACATTTTATATATGATCTATTTCTATATTTTCTATATATTGGCTTCCCTTATTTTTACCTATGTTATTTACTAATAACCTAACTCAAGCCATTATCATACTCAAAAGAATTATCTAAGCATGATTAAAAAAATAATATTTGAATCTAGAAAATCAGAAATCATTGAAAATGAAATCCACTATAGTAAAATAGAAGAATCAAAATGCCAATTTTGTGTGTATATTCAAAAAAGTATAAACTTTGACATCTGGAGCACTTTGTAAACATTAATTGAAGTTTTATTATTGCTTATTTATGCATTAAAATGAATGGTCTAGATAGTGCATAAACAAACATTAAACTTTATTGTTCATCCAAATTTCAAGAAAATTCTACACAAGGAACTAAATATAACTAGATAAAAATTTCTGGCTTGAGAATAATAAGGAAATTTTTTGACATAGCATGTTTGTAGCCATTCATTTTTTATGTGATGCTTGAGAAATATGCAAGAAATCAAAAAATGCTGCTAATGTAAATGTACTGATGCATTACAACATGGCTTTAATTTCCACATATTGAATCAACTTAAAAATATAGCAGTTGTTAAATGTAATAAAGACACAGATAGAAATCACATGAAATGTTTCCTTACACTATCAATTTCAAGCTTCAAGAATGATTGCCATCATTTCTCCAACATATATGACATAAAGCATAGTAAAGAGTCTTACGTGAGAAGAAGAGAGCCAGATGTAGCCAAGAACAACCTGCCGGCAAATATCAATAAATCATTGTTGTATTAATGCCGGCAAGTCATCCTTGGCTGCATTTCACTCCCTGCTTCTTCATGTAAGACTCTACTATGAGCGATAACACAATAAATAATATCCCCCTCTTCTTTTTGGTTCATTGACATCTCGTAAGACCACAACCCTTATTTATAATGCATATGAGATGTTCTCAGTCTTAAGAAGAAAGTTTCTAAATAATATTTTTGAAAAATTATAACTAAACATATCTCTAATTTATATGCCAAGGAATTTTGAATTGGCCCAATGCATTACATCTTGTCTGTTGTTTCCCTATCACTCCTTTAAAAAGGTTCTATGATTCTTAAAACTAGATATGTTTATCATTCTTCTGTATAGAGAAAGATGTGCGCCAATACAGTGGTGGGAAACTACATGCCTTCATTTCTTAATATTTTACAGGAATCTTAAGGAAATAGACTACTTGTTTCTGCATTTAGACTTTTGTACATTGCCTTATCATAACATTTTTCTAATCATTTGGTAAAGTCCATCTGTCTCCCACAATGTGAATCATGAATTATTTCTCTGCAGCTTTTTTTTAGCTAAATTACAGCAGAAATATAAATGCATTTCTGTAAAATATATGCAGAACGATTGTGGAAGAAAAAGAATAACAGAATGAATGAGTGTAACATGTTGGGAGCATTCTGCAAAAATGAATGAAAATGAGGATTTATAAAATGGACCCTAAATGATTAGGATGAAAATGTTGATGATGATGATTGTAAATGTATGTCTATTACTGTTCACTTTTGTTATTTATTCTTGCCGTTGACATTGGGAAAGCACATTGGAAGCTTTTTTTGCTGAGTTCTAGTAATGACAGTACATAATGTGAAAGGCAAACCTCATGCATTTGCCTTTTCATTGCCAAGAAGGCTTTGTTTGTAGGTATTAGATACTGAAGAGTATTATATGTTTCCTCAGCTCTTCTTGCTTTATTGGGTAGGGAATCTAATTCTTTGAATGCAACTTGTTAGCTGTTCTGGTAAGCTGCCATTCATATATATATATATATATATATATGTATGTATATATATATATATATATATATATGTATATATATATATATATATATATGCATATATATATATATATATATATATATGTATATATATATATATATATATATATATATATATCATCGTGTCTCTTTATATTTCTTTAATAT
>NEWO01000005.1:3501790-3513560 GCA_003013225.1 Phalaenopsis aphrodite
TGTTGTTTTCTAGTTTTTATTATTGTTTTGTTTTTTAATGTATATTTTGTGTTGGAGCAACAAATATTTGGTATTATAAAGCATGTTTGGTTGTTTTAAAAAACACTCAAAATAACTTTTAGATGCTTTGAATGGTTTTAAAAATAAAAAATAAAAACATGCAAAAAAATACACTAAACAAACATGTTTTTAAAAAAAAAGTAAAAATAGAAAACAAAAGTGATCCCAAACAAGCCATAATTATACCAAACATATATCGTTTCAAATCAAAATATAAATAAAACAAAATAAAAACAAAACTACAAAACCAAAAACATAGATGATTCCAAATGGTCCCTAAACAATTGGATTACTTCCTTCAAGTTTGAGTGCTCATAAATTAGTGATGTAAATGTCTCAAGTATAATTATAGTTTAAAATTTTGGTTCACTATCTAACCAAATAAAAAGTTCAAACTACAACGTAAAGCCGAAGGGACATGTGTAATTCGCTAAGAACCAAACATAAGAATGTCACTCGCTCGAGCTCAGAGAGCACTCGTACAACTCAAAGAGCTCAAGCTCAAATGGCACTTACCAGATTAAGAGCACCCAAGCTCAAACAACATTCGTCCAATTCAAACAACTCTAGCTCAATGGGCACTTGCCTCATTCAAAAGTCACTCAACCGCGGGCGCCAAAAAACCCTATTTATTCAAAGGTGTGAATTATACTCCTTCACTCAGCAAGACTTTCAAAACATTTGCAATGTGGCAATTTCACATATAGTTTTATTACTATATCTACATGCTTATAATAGTCATGCCATGTATCATTTAGTAGATCAAAATATAATATCTCCTGCAACACACTAATTATAAATGATACTAATGAATTGGCAAAATCTCTCTCTCTCTCTCTCTCTCTCTCTCTCTCTCACACACACACACACACACACACACACACACACACAATCTCTTAGATTCGGTTTAGTTACTATTCAACTATTGTACTTCTCAAAAGTCCGGTGCTCAAATTTTCATTCTTCTATTAACTTCTTTTTAAAATGCGGTGCTTTTATTTAGGAGCCTATGTTGTAATTTAATTGTTTGGATTTTGGAACTTAACAAAGAGAGGCCTAACATACTGCTAGAGGTAGCCAATCTATCTTCTCTTGGCACACTGTTCTTTGAATTTTTTTTATTTTATAGAAACCAATATGTTATAAATTTGAGGTTTGAGCACCCACCTCATTCTTCATGCATTTGTTCCATTGAATACTTTCCTTGTCTTATGGTCACTAGCCGTTCCTTTCTCCTTTTCTTTTTATTCCCATCATCTTTTTTGGGATGGAATAATTACATAGGGTTCGATTGGTTCACGATCAAAGCCATACCATGATTAATAGGAACAACGATTTGAGAAATTCAGAACACCAAACATTGAATGCAAGCACAACAAAGTAGTAAAAGAAAAACACACCAACAATTACATGAAAAAACTCACGAACAGGAAAAAATCATGGAGACGCACAACATAAAAATTCCATTATGAATGGGAGAAACATACATATTGCACCACTCAGATCTTCTCCCTATAATCACTGGAAATTACAGAACTTCGCTCTAAACTTCCTTTCGATCTCACAAGATAAATAACACACTCCAAAATCAATGTCTAAAACTTCACCACTCCAGCAGAAAGCCATTCTAGATCATTGTGTGTGCATACATAGCCTCGTCGTTACAAATTGAGGACCTAAGAACTGAATCTAAAACCAACTGTCTCAGCAGCTTAGATATGCCTAATAGAGGCGTAATTATTTTGCACGCTCAAGACGAAAAAATGGAAGAGGCCAACCCACGAGGTTGTTATGCCATTGCCCTGCATAGTTATGGCATGTATGCTTAGAAGCAAGAGCTCCTTTTTTCGAGGCACTGAAGTTCTGCTTCATCGGGCTGCAAGCTCTATACTCCAATAATCTATCACATGGAAATTGATAGCACCTGACAAATATCCTCCACATTTGTATCTTAATCTATACCATTTTCATAGTTTTGTTTTGTGGTGTGGCTCACCCCCGGTCAAAACCTTCCTGGACTCCAACTAAAGTCAAGCATGGCTCTAATTTCTTGATAGTTGCCGCATTAGTCAACATGTTTGCAAGATTCTGAGTTGCAAGTATCTTCTCTAAAAGTAATAGCCCATATTCTTGGAGAAAGTGGATAAAGTGGTACCTTAGTTGGATATGATTTGTCCTTGCATAAAAAGCGACGTTCTTAGCAAAATGAATAACATACAAATTCTCACAATGAAGCTTTCTAATCCACTGCTCCTTACCCAGTTTTGTCATAAAATCCTATAGCTAAATCATCTCCTTATCAGCTTCAATGATAGCAATGTATTAAACCTCCGTAGTTGAAAGTGTAACAATCTTCTGAAGTCTGGAAACCCAACACACCATTGTGTCCCCCAAAGTGAAGATATACCCTCTAGTACTCTTTTCATCATCCAAATCTCCTACCAAATCTGAATCTACAAATCTGTGTAGACTGATTCATGCACTTCCATAGCAAAGTTTCATGTAAATTATTCCCCTCAAATACCTGAAAATCCATTTTACCACCTCCCAAAGATGTCTACCAAGATTGCTTATGTATCTACTAACCACTCTCATTGTATATGCAATATCTAGTCTTAGACAAAGCAAAGCATACATCAAACATCCAACAACTAAAGCATACAAAGTTCTCCCCATCTATTTTTGCTCTGCTTTAGATTTACATTATAATTCCTTAAATAGCTTGAAGTGACTATCTAAGGAGGTGCAAACTAAGTTTGTCTTACTCTATAGAATTTTATCAACATAATATATCTAAAACAACTTCAGTATATTTACACTCTTATTCCTGTTGATTCTCATCACGAGGATTTTCCAATTTGACCTAAATCTTTCATCTCAAACTTATTTAATAATTGCTCCTTTATGACCTTGATTTTTTTCACATCTACCTCTACAATTAGCATGTAATCCACAAAAAAAAAGATGTAAGATCCAACAATTCCCAATTTTTTTCTTTTTTGAAGCAATGGTGGCCTACCTAACACTTTATGTACCCACTGTCTAACATGAACCTGTGAAACCTCATTTTCCACTATCACAAGGTTTATTTCAAGCCATGTAGACTTTTCTTAAACCTGTAGACCAAATCTTCTTTTCCTGAAATCTCATAACCATATAGTTGCATAATGTATAATTCCTCTTCAAGATTTTCATGTAATAAAGTTATTTGTACATTCATCTGCTTCAGATGTAGATTTTCCTTTACCATGCCGACCACGCGAGCAGAGTGGTGTGATCACACCTGAGCACAACATGACCATGCTGGCCCATCCAGGTTTCAAAATTTGGGTTGACGGCCCTAGAGACCATGCCACCTAGAGCTGAATTTTTAGACCCTAGGACTTGGGGGAGATCTCCTTAGGATTATGAAAAGGCTGAGGGGATTAGAATTTTTTTGCATGTCCTAAGTGCCCTTGATTAGCCATTTTTTGCTTAATTAAGAGGAACTCTGGAGATTTTGCATGGAGAAGTTGGTTTAAGCTTCCTCTCTTCATCATTTCACAGAGCTCCTCCTCGTTTTCAGTTTTGGGCTAGTTAGGAGAGCTAAAAAAAGCACAAGGGAGAAATCTTCTTCCTCAAGGAATGTAGCGTATTCTTGGTTCTTAGAACTGGGAGCAAGAAAAAAGGAGGGAGACTCTTCAACTTCCTCAAAGAGAAGCTCAAGCGAGTTGATTATCTCTCAACCTCTCTTTCTTCCTTCGTTTTCTTCCTCTTCTTCCATCACTTCATTTGAGTGTGTGAGAAGAGTTTGTGAGGAAGAGCTTCACTAGCAAGGAAGCATGGTGTCTCCTCTCCTACACTAAAGAAGAGCTTCATCCTAGCTTGGGGAAGGATTGTCGAGACATCGCCGGGACTTCGGCGAAGCTCAGAACTTCGCTAGAATCTCGTCAGACTTTACTTCCAAAAGGGGGCCTCTTCATTCTATGGAGATGGAGTGGAACGAACCTGTTGGAGTTTCACCGGGACGTCTCCATTTCTGCTACCACTAGGAGAGCTTCATTCTATGTGAAGAAGCGCGACATCAAATGCTGCATTTGTTGGATTATCTAAAATCCCTCATGTTTTCTTTCCTAAATAACCCTAGAAATGGATTTTGCTAGGTGTTGTGGGTTTTGTCACCCACACGAGGCAGGTTGGTTGGCCCACACTAGTCGGCACAACAACACGCCATTGAATAGTCCATTTGTTTGCTAGAGTAAGCCTTAGGTTAAGAATCACTTTCATGGCCAATCCCTTGCAAAGCCAAGTGATTTCCCATTGCAAGCCTTAGACCTAAATCCTAGTGGATTGGAATCCTAATTTCCCACAGCTTTGGCACTTCGAACCTTCCTTAGAGGGGTTGGAATAATTGGACCTCGAGGAATGAAAAAAAACTATGTAGCTAGCCTATCCTACAAGATCGTGGGAGGTTCATAGAACAAAAAAAAACTTTGTAGTTAGTTTGCCCTACAAATGGTGAAGGACTTGTTCTACAAGAAATTGGAGAATAGAGTTCTCTGCATTTCCTCGTAAAAGTCATAGGCGGCTATGTCGTGAATCCAAGAGCTAAACCATAGGTGCCTATGTGAGATCGTTGGATGATTGTGGCTCTTTATCGATTGTAATCATTCGCATTGTCTGATGCATTGTGTAACAATATGTCTTGTGTGAGGCATATCACACTAGCACATTGTCTCAACCGGCTGTCTTAACCCAGTCAGCATAGCACGTTGCCTCGACCGGTCGGCATAGTACATCGGTTGGACCAGCTACATTGGCCCTACCGACCAATCACTTTGGCTCGTCCGACCGCCCCGCTCCGATCGACCAACCACTTAAGTCCAAGTGGCCACCCAAAACCGATCAACCGATCACTTTGGTCTGACCGGCCGCCCCGACCCGATCGACCAATCATGTTTGGTCCAATCGGCCACCTTAGCCCGATTGAGCTTGTTGGCTACGTTGCCCCTGATTGGCCTCCCCGATCGACCTAACAGATCGAATAGCCAATTTCACTTGTATATTGTTTGATTGCATGACTTTGCATTAGCACATTCATCACTTGCTCCCTTATCATGCATCTTTGAGCATATACCCTCATATGCTCGCGACAAGTACTTTCGCCTCCCAACGACACATTACTATACATGTTTTCTTCGTGACATCTCCATGCCACGATACCCCACATCATCGATGTTTGCACCTACACTAGTGCACTCTTACATGTCCGCTTTGCATGTCATCTTGCATGTCCATAATCCTGCATGTTTTAGTCTAGCTTGGGTCTCTATTCTAACACACCCACCCCGGACACCCATGTGTCTGTGTCGGAGACGACTTGTGTATCAAGTCCTCCCGACGTGTCATTCTGTCTGACAAGAATCACTCCACTTCTTTCATGTGACACCACATTAGATTGTCATGTGATTTCCCTTGGAGTCACTACACCTAGTGCATAATTATATTTCCGGGTCACCGTCTCCACAGCAAACTCATTGTTTGGGTCATTGTATCCACGACACACCCATTCTTTTGAGTCACTGCCTCCACGACACACTTATCATTCGAGCCGTTGTTTCCACGACATGCCCACACTTTTGGGTCACTACCTCCATGACACACACATCCTTTAGGCCACTGCTTCCACGACATGTTCATCCTTTCAAGCAACTGCCTCCACTGCACACCGATTCCATTGAACCGCTGCCTCCACAACACTTCCACCCTTTCGAGTTGTCGCCTCCACGACACACCCATTCTTTTGGATGATGCTTCCACAGTACACCCACCCTTTCAGTCACTACCTCCACGACACACCTACTATTCTGAGTCCATGCCTCCATGACACACTCACCCTCGCCACTTTTGTGTATGATTGTTCACATTTGCATTTGCATGTGTGCATGGATAGCAAGTCAGGCTCAATAGGCAAATGACCCTATGTTGATCACGATGTCTTAACAAGCATTGCTTCCCAGGTCAATTCTGATGAGTAATGTGAGTTAAAACACCTCTACAAATATGAAAAGTCATATCCTAAGTCATAATTAATAGGGCCTCTACAAATATCTAAGAACTGCTCTAGTTAATTACATCATTTGTATGTCTCAAGGAAAATACTGTATTTTTCCAACCCGACTGACACAACATAGATTTCTACTTAGGTGATTTTCTAGTGTGTTTAGGTCGTTAGAGGGCTCCAGACTCAAACGAGTGTAAGTCTTCTTGTCAAGGGTGTTTCTAGTTTTATAGTTGAACCTCCATTTTTCCTCTTTTCTAGCGGCATTCTTGTCATTTCAACAAGTATAAGTCTCACCACTTAGAACTCCAGCTGATAGTTATAGGATAGAATTTTCTCCCTTTGACCTTAGAGTTACTGAGGTCCCTGCGGATGATGAAATTAAAGGATTGCTAGTCGAAGATCTTCGGACGTGTTGGGTTGACTACCTTTACGATGAGGTAGACTTAGGGTCTCAGTGGCTCGAGAGGACGGCTTCGTGGTACCTTGGCCCAGATACCTCTACCTTCTAGGGATTACTCCTCCCTCCTTTGATCTGTCATTGTTGACCTTTGTCGCTCCTTTTGCCTTTGTTTGTATCATCTTAACGACCTGATTACTGATGAGTTGCAGCCCGTTAGGGATACGACGATTTGTCCTCTGCTCTTACCGCCTGGATGTGCTTTTACGTATTGAGATTTCCCATTTGGATGATTCGGTTATTTCACATGCTATGTATGTCAATGAGTCTGTTACCCATGTGGGACCGAGAGAAACTCACTCTCCAGCTCATGGCTCGGCAGAAGCATTAAAAGCATCGGAGCATTCCCCTGCAAAGTAACTGCCCTTTGATAGCCCCGTGCTAGTCGTCACTACTAATGTAAGCAAAACTTCTTCGGATCAAGAGTATTCTTAGACAACCTTCAAGATATAATTAACTAAGTGGATATTTCCTCTTGGGAGCACTATAGACCCCAGAACAGACAAACACATTTGAATTAATGGTTGTGGGTAGTCTACATAGGTATTCTTTTGCGGATATTGATCCAATGTGCTTCCACTCGATTTTATTTGGGCTGACATACTTACTTATCCTTGCAAGTTTTATAGCAGATAAGCTCTCCATGTAATTTCTCTTGTTTGTCTTCTTTGTCGTATGTCCATCTTTTCTGTCTCTTCTCTTCTCCTGATTATTCAGATGATCCAGAAGTTAGACTTTTTTCTGAAAATGAAAGTATACGACGATGGACAAACTAACACTCTTTTAAAAATAAAAAGAGAAAGGAATGTAAACAGGTAGTATCTTGTATCACAATATACTTGGACTCTTCAAAAGTAACTGACAAGAAATCCTGAGTTTTGATCATAACCATATAAATCTCTAATTCATTGAAAGTAACATCCATGTTTCTAATGAACTTTTGATAATGATAGTCCCAAAATTTATACCCAAATTCATCTGAGACATACCTAATGAAAGTACACCTGACAAATTTGGAGTCTAATTTACTCTTGGACCGTGTATCAACATGTACATATGCAGAACAAAAAAATGCCTTCAAATGAGATTTACTTCTGTCACTCCAGGCTTCTTCAAGCCTTCCTTGAAAGTTATTGATGGACCACGGTTGATCGCATACACTGTAGTGTTCAGTGCATCTGCCAAAACTAAAGTTTTGAAATCCGAATCGGACATCAAATCGAAAGAAGGAAAGGTTCAAAGTTCTTCGATTTAACCGGGGTTGAACGGGAGGGTTGAACCGGATGGCATAATAAATGTAAATAAAAAAATATTTTAAATTTTAAATGGAAGGGCCAAATTATAAGCGTAACATAAATGATTCATTAATCATATTAAAATAAAATCTTAGACAAAATATATAATGTAAATAAAATACAAACAAAAAACTTCAGAGCTTGACAATCGTTTCATAAAATTATACTCACTTGAGATTAAAAAAAAAAGAAACAAAACATAGCAATAAAAATAAAACAAAAAAAAATCTTTTAATTAAAGATGAAAAATTCAAAAATTATCTTCATCGAAGGTCACCGCAAAAATTGTTTCCCCAAAAGTTTTATGTCTACTAGCTCCTTCGAAAGCTTCTAAATCATCACATTCTATAATTTCAATTATAGCATCATTGAAACCTTCCCCTATACATATAAAATTCTTATTTTTAGATATGTAATATGAGTAAATAAATAATGTAAACTTTCAAATTAAAAAAATTACGTTGATTTTGCATATTTCATGATATGTTGGGATCTTTAGCGGATTGAATAACATCCTCTCTGTAAATTTCAGTCTCACTTCAACATAGTCAAGTTCAGGAGAAGGTCCTTCATCAACCACCCAAAAATCTACCATCTAAATACCCATGTAATCCAAAGCTTCCAAGATCACTGCATGCGCATACATAGCCTCGTCGTTCTAAATCGATGCTATAAGAACTGAATTGCAGGAGCACCTCTTTGAAGGTGCTGAAGTTCACTCTTTCAGGCTGCAGGCTCCATACTCCAACATCTTTAGTCTCACCGCATATGAAAGTATTAGAATTACAATATTTATTAAGAAATTAACCAAAACTTGCTCGGGACTGATTGGATGTTATGATAAGAATATAAGTTGAGACAGACTAAAGTTAGTTAAAGATATTGGTTGACTTTATGTTAGCTTTATACCCACAATCTTCGGTGTAAATTTATCCTTTCTCTTTTTTTTTTATCTAGGATATATAAATTAAAGAAAGCTAAAAAAAAGGGGACTCAAATCTCCTTGCAAATCATAAACGAATTTCAGCAAAGGTCTTAAAGGGGCATTGTTTGATCTCCCACTTCGAGATATTCCACAATTACATTTTCTCTTAAGATCCTACCAAGAAAAATCTGAGCACACAAAATTTATGTACATACCACACAAGTCTTATGTATTTATATATCTAACACTCTAAATTTGATATTTATATTTCAACACCTTAAGGTTAAAAACCTATGCATGAAATGGTGTTTTATTTTTAAAAAGATAATGATGGTGATATTTTGATATAGTGTTAAAGATTTGGGTAGTATGTACATGCAAATAAGTATGTGCTTAATTCTGAGGTAGAACTAGGGGCAAGCTTTTTTTACTTCTTTATTATGATTCGCAAGGAAATGATGAAACAATTGCAAAAAAATTTCCTGATTAATTGATTCTGATGATTCATTATGACCATGAAATGATAATCCTTATCATATCAACCAATTTCTATGGATTTACATATCTAATACTTTTGTACCATTGATATCTTTCATATCACATGAAAAATATCACTATTTTAATTTAAAAAAAAAGTAAAATACATCATTCCATGCATATATAAGGTGGTATGTTTGTAAAAATTGAAGTTTAGGTTTTAGATATGTAAATACAGTAGAATATAGCGGTATGTAAGTAAAACTTCCTTTTTTTAAAGGCCATTTCCCAATTTTTTTCCCCGATGCCTTATAAACACAAGAATAATAAAAAATTGAAGTGTAAATTTACTAGGAGATACTGATGGAGCAGACATTCATTTTTTAAGAACAAGATATAAATTTATTGATCTCATCAAACGAGAGACTTGAGAGGGATGGGGGAGCAAAGAAGATGGGGCTCTCAAGGGAAAATCTCTGAAGCTTAATGCTAACCCAAATGCACATCCGAAATGCAAAGAATCTCAGTGCTTAGATGCGGAACATTAATAACATGCAACAAAGCAATGAAATGAATACCATAAAAATTATTTAATTTGTTAATTCTCTACAAAATGAAATTTTTGCCGGGCATTATATTGGTTGACAATAGACAACAATCGTAGATATCATGTGCAATCAGGTGAGCAGTCATCTGGATACTTATCCTTATTGGAGGGGAAATTGTACAACTACATAGATGATCATCAAATATTAATCCAAATGACAGCTCTAATGTACTAAAGAAAAGAAAATTTACTTCTTCACACATAGGTGCAAAAAATTGTTAAATTTATTATGATCAAGGTAAACATCATAGAGAGAGCTATAAACAAATAAATATTAATGATAATAATAATAATAATAAGAGATAATTTTAGAATAATTGGGTCTAAAGATTAGTTTCTTGCTTTCATATCACACAATGGAGTAAACCTAGTCTCATATTGTTTTTATTAATTTGTGTAGCGACAACACTATACTATAGTTCATCCAGCAGATTATCATTACTATATTATACTAATATCTAAAAAATTACAACAATTGCATCCGAGAGTTGAAAAAGACAAGATTGAAAGAATTGGCATTCCTTGATGATGTTGAAATATAGAAGGATCAATCTTCAGAAAAAAAACAAGAAACAAAAAAAATGTAATGACTATGAATGATAATCAATGGGTTCGGCATGCGTTGCAACTTGTAATGATGCTTTGCATTCCTTGATCAACATGGAATGCCGACGATCATGCCTTGATGCACCGAGCTTGTCCTAAGCGAGCTGCAACATCCTAATCTAAAGTGAAACCTCCATAGAAAGAAATAGATGGCAAATTCAAAAAAATTAATGATAAAAATAATATTTTCATCAAAGAGAATATTATGTTCATTGCCTCAATATATTTCAATTCACAAAATATTCTCTTTTTTGGTCGATAATTTACTATGCATGCTTTTGCCATCTTGATCCCCAATTAAACCGTGAAAAATCATATTTATGATACAAGACAATCAACTCCCTCACCTAAACTCACCTTGCAATAAGTTAAATGACAATTTACATACATACCACTCAATTCTTATGTATTTACTTATCTAGCGATTAAACTTCAACTTTTACATACATACCTTAACTGTGCATGATAAGGTGTATTTCAATTTTTAAAATTAAAATCGTGGTATTTTTTTATGTGATATGAACATTATGGGTAGTTTAAATGTAAAAAACAAAGTTTGTGTTAGAAATGTAAATAAATAGGAATTGGGTGGAGTGTAAATGCCCCTAAGTTAAAACGGCATTCTAAACTAACACAACCACTAAATCATGTATTCAGGCTGTTCTCAAATAAACAAAATCTAGTTGAACAAAATAAGAAAATATTATAATATTTGATGAAACAAGAAGGGTAGCTGCTCAGGGCATGTAAACCAATCCCAAAACATTTCAAACCCACCCAGCCCTCTCAAATTTTATACAGAAGCAACAGCAGCAGCGCCCACAGCTTCACCATTTATTGATTTCAGAGACCCAATAAACTGGAATGTACAAAACATGTATATTTGCCAAGATCTCAAAAAAATTCACAAGGAAGATTTAGTATCATCTAGAGATACATAAGCTGCTGACGGCATATAGTATGGCATTAAATGTACAGTAAAGTTAATCACTGTGAAACAAATATATAACGTAACAATTAATAGGTATGTAGCAGACACTAAAGTATCGAAGCACATACTTCGCAAGTACCAACGAGGACTCAACCAGAAGTCTTTGCAGCAAGATGGAGCAAGGCACGCCTGTGATATGTTGTTCGAAGCTTCTTATATTTCTGTACAAAAGTTGGAAGATCAATGTCCTTCTCAAGGAGCTGCTTGTGCAATAACTCCGATTCCGCTTCCATTTTATCCATTCCATCTGTGATGCGGTAAAGACATCGACTTCAAAATAGCATCAACAACAAAATATAATTCCTTAAA